>CM046851.1:9000306-9095306 GCA_025618425.1 Heliocidaris tuberculata
AACGTTTTCTGGCTGGCTTGAAGTTTATGTCTTTATCAAATTAATTTGAGGCAGTTGATTTATTTTCACATCACAACACACGCTAGGCACTTAAAGGTAATTGACTGAAGAAGAAGGAAACGGAAATATAGGGAAGAATGAAGGCGATAAAAGGGAGTACTGAGAAGGAGAGATAGATAGGGAGAAAGAAAGAAAGAGAGAGAGAGAGGGGGGGGGAAAACCTGGGAAATCACGTTAACAACTTAAGGCATGACTACTTTCAAAACATAGACAGGGGCGTTGCCAGAAAATTTTGAATGGGGTTGTCGGATCTAATTCGCGATATAGTAAAGGAACATGATAAACACCAACATCCATGGACATCTTATACTTCCACGCATTATAGTAATTATGTTTTGTGAATGTTTCATCGGGACTTAACCTTTGAATTGATTGTTAATCATTGTTGACCCGATAAGATTTTCCCCTAAGAGTTGTAAACTCAAGAATCAATGAAATCTTTCATTTGTCGAGTGACTTACAAACTTCAGGTCGAAACCTTATTTACAATTACGTTTTCATCTTTTCGGAAACTCTATATAGGCTTCCAATCTTTTTCTTTTTTTTTTTTTGTCACATTTACCAGGCATCTGCATATGGTTATTATTAGGCAACATCTCTAATGTAACAAATGACGGGAATTGAAGATGTAGTTAATAGATCCTTTATGCATGAAGTCGCTAAAATATCGTGACAAGTCATATATAGTGACACTGTTGATGTAACTAAAAACCGCAATGTTTTAAGTGAATCTGAAGGCCTCACATTTTCTTGTTTCGTAGGCGTCTGCAAATGGTTACAGCTGTATAGCCAAGTAACATCTGAAATGTAGCAACTGGTGGAAATTTAAGATGTAGTTAAAAGATCCGTTATGCATGAAGTTGCTGAAATGTCGTGACAAGTCTTTGTGACACTGTTGATGTAGCTAGAAACCGTAATGTTTTAAGTGAATCTTAAGGCTTCATATTGCAGTGGTTTTCTGTAACTTGTCGTAGGCGTCTACAAATAGTTACAACTGTATATAGCTAATTAACGTCTGAAATGTAGCAACTGATGGAAATTTAAGATGAAATTAAAAGACTCCCATGCGTGAAGTTGTTCAGGTAACATGACAAGCCTGAAGCCCTTGTGACAGTTGATGTAACTAAAAACCGCAGCTTTTTGAGCGACACAT
Organism: Heliocidaris tuberculata; assembly: GCA_025618425.1. NCBI lineage: Eukaryota > Metazoa > Echinodermata > Echinoidea > Camarodonta > Echinometridae > Heliocidaris > Heliocidaris tuberculata. Next base: position 9,001,520 of record CM046851.1, read on the forward strand.
TAGCATGTAACATCGGCCTGTTGCCAGTGCGCGAATTCGCGTGGGGGATAACGGATAATTGCTTTTCTTAGAGTAGTGCACTTTTAAAAAAATGCATGCAACAAGGAACGAATCATTGAGCGATGAAAAACGAACAAAACCAAATGGCAATTGACATCATTATTTTTTTGGCCATAACGACATACTAATATTTTCCTATCAATGTCATATTTTAGTTCGGTGAGCGGTCGAAACGGGAAACGATGTTCATGGAAAAAATAGTTGTAAATTCATACATACTCAAACAGCCTTCAATTTATTGATAACAGTCAATATTTCAATTTACTTAGAAAGTGCATTATAGAATGATTTTTTGAAGAAAATCGAACCATTTGCACACAAGCATGCGGGTTTTTTTTTCAGTAGTTGAAACAAAGTGCACGCCTTGTAGGAAAACCCCCAAAAGCCTTTTGTATTTCTAAGGTAACTTCGGAGCCAACGTTGATTTGACCAACAAGAAACCCCACATCTGTTTTGGAACTAATTTTTTTACAAACCATGGTAACTGTTAAGAAGGCTTAATGTCCATGTCTATGGCATGCATTTTTTAAAAACATAATCATAAAGAATATATAATATTCGTCTTGCATCAACTTAATCGCAAAATAACTTGAACTGATGATTGACGTCACCTTGTTATACTTCTCAGAAAACAACGTGACTTTCCATAATCGCTTCAGATGAGAAATCCTTTAAGCAACAACCAAATCTTTCTCCTTAACACCTATTTACAATGTCATAGTCATACTAAATTCGTGACGCATGTATTTTCTTATCATATAGTTAAATGCACAAAGACCAACAACAAGAAAGCTGCCCACACGTACGGTACAAGGGTTGAAATAAATTACGGTACGGTAATCTTTGTGTCGTGTTTCTTTCTTCTTCTTTTTTCATTAAAAATCAAATATTATCATCTCGTTGATATGGTCACCCTTGTAAATATGAAACAGACCACATGCTTGCTTAGTTCGTGTTTCTTTTAAAAATAATTTTGATAGAACATGTCTATTTCCTTTTCCGGTGAGTAGATACAAGGTGGACCTATATTGAAACAAGTGGCAAGTAGCTAGGAGCATAGAACATGTAGAATGAAAGAATACAAACATATCCTTTACGAATTAATATACTTTCTTTTTGCTCTATTGTAGGTCTATCGATGCAAAATTAGCCTTATGATTTAATATTCATTGATTTTTTTTTATTATTAGAAGCTTTGGCCTTGTCTGTAAAAGAAATGAAGAAATATTCAAATTAAGTATAAAGGAATTATAGATGGGATCCATGAGCAAAATTGTAATTAAATCAAGCTCTTTCACTCGGTTCTTGTCTATTCCACCCTGCAGTGATTTTTGGATGTAACGTATTAATTTTCCTCCTCTAAAGTCAGCATTATGATTGTGCTAATGAGTGATTTTCTCGACCATTGACATGCTCTGAATAGATAGTTAATTAGTATTCTTCTTTTCTTGTTGAAATAAGGAATATGTATCGGAGAGAGAAAAGAGGGAGAGGGAAAGAGAAAGAGAGGAAGGAGGGTGCGGAGTGAGTGAGAAAGAGAGAGGGAGAGAGAGAGAGAGAGAGAGAGAGAGGAGTGTTATGGGCGTGTGTGTGTGTGTGTGTGTGTGAGAGAGAGGGAGAGAGAGAGAGGGAGAAAGGTTGGAAAGCGGAGAGATAAGTAACAGAGAGACATAGAGAGTGAAAAAAAAGAGAAAGGAAAGAGGTAGAGGGTGAGGGAGAGAAACAGAACGAAGAAAGAGAGGAAAAGAAAGAGAGTGAGAATAAGAAAGAAAGAAAGAAAGAAAAATAGAGAGAGACTGCGGGAGAGAGAGAGAGAGGTTGGAAAGCGGAGAGATAATGCGAGGGAGTAACAGGGAGACATGGAGAGTGGAAAAAAGAGAAAGGAAAGAGGAAGAGGGTGAGGGAGAGAAACAGAACAAAGAAAGAGAGTGAGAATAAGAGAGGAAGAAAGAAAAATAGGGAGAGACTGCGGGAGAGAGAGAGAGAGAGAGAGAGAGGAAAAGAGAGCAATCCAGGTACCATTAGAATCAGGTTGTTTTAATCAGTGTGGAACTAATTTCCGTTCATTGTCCTTCCGCAGCTACAAGGATGTTAGTTTGATGTTGACTCTGGCAAAGGAAATAGACCAGCCACACTTGTTGCTTCAGCAGACCAGCAGACGACTCGAAAATCGATACACCTTTCCACCATCATCACTGAGCACGCTGTATCGTTATCATCGTTAATCAATATCACCCCTTTAAAACACGTTATCATTTCTATTTAAAGGTCATGTAAAGTTTTGGTAAGCCCTCAAAAACTGTTCGTCAGATTTCTTCAGTTTTTGTTGATAAATAGCAAGATACTAGCAATACTAAGACACTGAAATTTTCGCCTCCTAAAGTTTGATATTAAACAAATAAGAGGCAAAAACTAATTTATGTGCCGGGACAGGCACGTAAAATCCCAACAAAGGCAGCATGTGCTATACACCGTACACACACGTGTAAAACCAATGATGAGTAGCTACACACAGTGCACACACGCTGTCTCTTTGCGAAGCCCCAAGATTGCTGTGCGGGGAGCCGTCGGGGTGGAAGGGTCCTAGCATAATGGCAGTCATCAAGCATTCTTTACAGATATTTACACTGAAATTCACCAGAAATCATAGATGGAATACCAAATGATCTCTTACAGACATCTTTTGATACAGGGAGAACAACATGAGACTATATTTAACATGTTTCTTTCCAATTTCCTTTTTGCTACCAATACTCTACATGAGCTTTAATGCTAGTAATAGATTTGTTGTGAATGGATTAGACAAACTCGAAACTTATGTACTGCAGAAGACCAGACGACACACACAAAAATCGATCTTTCGATCATGTCGATCACCGTCATTGTGCATGTTGTATCACTGCATGATCAAAATTCCCGATTTAGACGTGTAATCAACCTTTTTCCATGACTGTTGTGTGAATTGAATCAGGACGGTTGATGTTCGTTAGGATGTTCAAGGGGTCTCGAAAAACCAACAGTTTTGTGATTCAAAACAAACTCTTTGGATTATGTTCTATACTGCCATTATGGGGTATCACGCAATAATGAAACTTTAAGAAAATCTATACCAAAAACATTAAACAAAGCTCTGCACCCTGAAATGTCCCATCTAGAAGAACAATTGCACTATATTGAGCTCGAGAGTGCATTTCTTACACTTCTGCAGTCTTACAAACATGCACTATGTACGATATGAATTTAAACAAGTCAATTTGAAGTAAATGTATAATGTAGGATACAAATGGGTTAAAATGGCAACCTATTTATATCACACTGCTCGCGGTGCTGCCTTTGAAATAATGTAAGGGTTAAAAATCGCTTTTATTCTCAGTGTGTAGCTGTGTATATCACTTTTAATATAGCTCTAATTGAACAGGGCATGGACCTCCTAGGATGTCACGTTTCACACAACTGCACCTTACCGTAAAATTCTGTGAAAAACGTGCCCTTGTCCTTTTGCATCCGTTTTGGCAATTTTATGCCGAATGGCGGGAAGTTGTTGGTGTTGTTGTTTTTTTGGCTGGTAGGGTGGATAGGTTCTCTCTCTCAAAATTACAGTTCCAAAGGATAATGATATTGGCAGCTGTAAGTAGATGTCCCGTGGAATATTATATTCAACGTTCCTTTTGCCGTATTAACCCGGATACATTTCGTGCACTTTAATCGTAGTAACCAAAGATCGTGTATACGATTTAACACGACTACGCTAGTAATATGCTGTAAGCATTGTTCGAAGCTAAGGATGTATAGTATTCTTTGAAATTTGAACTTAACTCGTAGCACATCGTGAGAAAATACCCTATGTAAAAGATTTTATAGTGACCCTGGTGACTACGATCTTATTACGCAATATATCGTGTTGAGCATCGTAAAACAAAATACACGGCATTAGAACGAAATATGAAAACAATGGGTAGAAAAGCCCCTTTCAAAACACCCCTCCCATAGCTCTTTATTTTCATGGTTTACCCCAGGTAATTCCCGTCACCTTATGACGTCCACGATCAGCTCACTAATTCTAATTATGTTGAAGACATTAAGGGCTTTCCTACATGACAAAAACCCGATGATTTGAAAACGGTGTGATAGATTGCACCTAGGTTAATAGCGATGAAGTTTCTGGCCCATTAATGCCAATCTATAAAGGGGAACATCCATATATAGTTACGTTGAGAGTGACTGGCGGTTATGATGGGGGATTATATTACGTTATTTACACGATCTTTTTGTAGAAAGTATGATCGTACGTGATGACACTATAAACGATATAATATAAGTTAAACGGGTAATTTGATAGTTTCGATAAAATTGCATAGGCCTCCTGGGATGACACTGGTCAGATAAATTGATAAAACTATAACTTTTATTTTACTTGCTGATGAGTACAATTTTCTAGCTTTCTACGCCTAAGATAACAACAGTTATATCTATTCACATAATTATACCTCCTCCGTCAACACATTTTCAAGATGAGATGAAATATATATTCAACTGGATGGTATTAATTATTCTCCAATAAAATGGATGAGTATTACAAAAAGAATACTTCCTTTTTACCAATTTCAGAAATAGTGTGTTTCTATATATAAAGAAAATTCAAAGTATACCAGTACCTTGTAGCGGATTACATAAGTGTGCATGTATGAAGATGCACAAAACTATTGTGTAATACGAAATTGATTTTTTTTTTATGAAGGTAGTTTGCCACCTTTAGACGCTACCTTATTTGTATTACGTCATCTCTAATGATGAATATATAATTCTTTACGGAAATATAGCGAGCTTACATCCCCAAATGTGCAAGATGTCTCTCCAAGGTACAGAGCGTCTCAAAAACCAAAAAAAAAAAACCCGAAAAAAATGAATTGTCGTAAAACCATCGGAATATGTAAATTTCTGAGCCTTTACACGACTCTCACCTTTGCTGATATCATCCAGAATACAAATTCTTGTCAAGTCTGAATTTTGCATCCTTTTACACAGTAACTTTTTCTCACTCAAACATGAAATATTGTCAGTTTTGGTGTTATTTGATAGAAGAGACCCTAAACTCTGCAGAGGTATGAAAATTTCCCGAAAATATCATGAAATAGTTATTTTTCGAGACTTTTCCAACTGTAAACTTTTTTTTTTGAGTCGCACTATAGACAGGTTGGAGTTTCTGTAATTTGAGAACGTCGTGAAGCTAGCCACAGGTGAAAATGGAAGCTAATGGGAGCACTAATCAGCCGCTCAGTATCGTTTCAAGGGTTAGAAAAGGAGAGATGGAGAGAGGGATGGACGGATGGATGGCGGGAGAGTGGGACGGAAAGAGGAGGATAGAACGGAGGGAGGGAAGATTGAAGGAGGATGGTGGAGTGAAGAGAGAGGAATGAAGGGGGATGGGTGGGTGGGGGAGTGGGGGAGATGTATAAATGGATGAAAGGATGGAGGGATGGATAAATAGATGGCGCGATAAAGGGAAGGATCGAAGAATGGAGGAGTCAATGGATTGAGAGGTATATCGGGATCAAAGGAAAGGAGGATGGAGAAAGGAGAAAACGAGGGAGAGGGGGGAATAGAGAGAGCATTAGGAGGGAATTTGTGAGAAAGGGAGGAGAATAGAGAAAGACTGTGAGAAAGGAAAATAAAGAGAGAGAGAGAGAGAGAGAAATTTAAAGAAATGGAGATAGAATGTTCAAGATGTAATGATGTTAAAAGATTATATTAATTCGATTAAAAACTTTGAAGAAGAGAACTTATCATAATTGAAAATATTGTTATGTTTCTTCTTCTTCTTCTCAAGCACCATCGTTACTAATCTTTTGTTTGTTTGTTAATCCTTCAGTCCCATCAATCAAGCATTAGTATGCATGTATGCATTAGTAGGCCTATGCATGTCCATGCATACTATATGCGAATACTCGAATTTGAGCTAGTTAAATGTCACGGACTCGCTTATTCAACTGAGGAGAAAGGACATGAATATGGTTTATTTGAAATTCATGATGTTCATTGAATAGCTCTATTGTAGACTGAGGTTTCAATATTGAAGAAACCTTGTGTGCTGTCCATTTAAACAAAGCTCGTGTTTCTTTGATGTATATGACGAGGCCCTGAAACTTGTGTTCAGTCTTTTAAAAATTAATACGGAAAGAAATAGACGAATATACCTGTGCATGTATACGGAGAGAGACAAAATAAGAGAGACGAGCCAGAGAGAGTGGAAAGAATACAAAGAAAAGGTTTTTTTTTTCCTGTCAAAAGTTTTCAGGGGGGCACTCTGCCCCCCTGCCCCCCCCCCCCCCCTTGGGTACGCTAGTGCCCTTAATATTATTATGAAGAATGTATTGTGTTCTTAATATATAACGCGCGTAACAATGTAGTGACTCTCCTATACGCAGGGGATCCATTTAATGTCATATCCGGGGGAAGATAAAGAAATGGACCGACAGAGAGACAGAGACAGAGAGAGAGAGAGAGAGCACAATTGGGTGCTGATGATCCGGGATAACTAGCAGAGTGCTTTCAACATCTATTATTATCATTATTGAAATTATTGTATTGTTAATTACAGACGCAATGCCTATATCCTAGAAGTTACTTTACCATTTCACCGAAATGCAGTAATTATTATCCATAACATAATCCAATTGACGACTTATAAAAAAAAGAACTTCCATAATTATAATAGATCTGTCCTTCAAAGCCTCTCGCTTCGAGTCCACCTCTCAAATTTATATCCACTAATCAGGAATACTTTATATAATCTAAAGGTATAATTTGCTACCTCATCAGGCTTTGAATTTTATATAAGGCCAAGTTAAATTGATTCCTAGTTTCTCGTCACGATTTTTTTGAAAATAAGGAGGAGGGAGTTCCATGTTAATTAATATTTGATATTTTCCTGTATGTAAAAATGCTATTGGGTCAAATTCCACACAAATAGTCTTCATTCAATTTCATACATGCAATTCAGGGGTTGAAGACAAGGTGGATTGGTATTTTTTTAATCATTTTTGTTAACTCACTGTCTAGATGTCCTCAGATTCTTGTTTATTCCATTTCAGAGCAAAAAATATATAAAAAAGAACAATATCAAATAAAAATATAGCAAAAAAAAAAAAAAAAAAAGGGGGGGGGAGGAAGAGGGGACGGGAAACAAGAAATTCACTTTATTGGCCTAATATCCAACTAATTATAAGAGCAAAACTTCATACGTCGTGACGGCACTGCTCGCTACAAACTCAATTTGTAAATTTGCATCCTCTCTTTACATCATTTATTATTAAAAGGGTAAATTTTAAAAGGCCCAAGACTTGTTTGATCCTTGAACTATAATTTCTACGTCACTGAGCATGCAATTGATCACAATATCCAAACAATAGTTAGAAAATGGCTTCCTATGATGAAGCCGTCAAGCCGACTTCGTAAAATTCATATTCACTAAATAACAGTGTTTTCGATGATAAACTCGGTTTGTGTAGCACTTCAGAGAGAATGAAATTCAGCTCTACCTTGGTTTTTGAACCACTGTTCACTTTCACTCTTTTTAACATTGTGTTTTTAATTCTTACTGCGCCAAGGGGTTTAGCTCTCTTCAAAATTTTACCAAAGTGTCAAATGCCTGCAATTCATTTACCATCTATTATTTTACAAAATATTGCGTACAAAACTTGTAGAAAATTTATTACCATTTCTTATGATACCAAACATTATTACTTTACACAACTTTATACATAAGAATTATTGAAAATTACATTTGGGTTTCTTTTTTGTCCATCATTTTTTTAGTTTCCCCTTTGTTAAGTATTGTTTAATGTTGAAATAAGGTAATGTCTTTTTGAAAATCTGCAATTTTCTCTGAAAATTTCTATGGTAGCATATAACTATAATCATATATTTAGAATGCTTGATTTATGCTCATAATTTTGATATACATTGACCACCATATATCTTTCCTATGGTCGAGCAATTGGTGAATGAAAATACAAGTCTATCTGTCACATATATATATATGACATCGGCGCTGAAAGAGTTAAATGGAATTATCATAGCGAGAGTAAAGCAGAGACATTGCGATTGGTCGAAATCCGTTCAACCATGCAGATTATTATGGGATCGATTTTGAATTCTAGTTATAAAAAAAACAGCATTGAATTTCATTAGATCTTTGCTGTCATAAAAATCCTTCAGCCGGGATAAACTGCCGGAATTAATTTGTAGTAATTAATCATCTAAAATTGTCATTGTTACTATGGTTATAATGCCTCTTGAAACAGATTGTTCACACAACAATTTTACTCTTAAGTAGGTATTTTATATCAACAATAATGATAATATCTAAAGTCTGCTATCACACAGCATGAGTTCATACATAATAGCGTATAATTAATATGTTCACGTGTACCGCATGAAAAAGGACGCCGCTCTAATCCATTAATATATCATATCATATTCCTATGCCATCTAATCTCCATTTTGTATATTATACCTCCGTTTCCATAGCAACAGTACATTAAGACGCGGGCGTTTACTGTTCTGTTTTATGAATGATCATCACGTATTTTGTGAGTATTTATATTCAGTGAGGATGTCGTCACGTATGCCGCCTGCATGTTCTACGATAGACATACGAGAGGTTATAGCAACTCAGGAATGTCTTTATGGAAATAATTATGTTGAATGCGTTGAGCGGAATGATCAGGCTTCAGATAACAGTGCTCACTGTTGATATAAACCCAATAAATTGTATCTTAAGTAGGCCTAATGTAATTACGCCCCTCTTATATTATGCAAAAATGATGGTACTTGCAAGGTTAGTTTTCCATTTGGACATGCATGTTGGAACAACAAATCATAGAAATTTCTAATCGTGCTTGATGAAATATTTATTAAAAAAAAAAAGAATTAACATATAATCTTTCCATTCTTCATTCAAGTTAATGGAATCGTCAGTATGTGCTGGATTAGCTCTTAATTAATGGTTTGGTAATGACCGTTTTCCGGCCCTTATCAGGCTCTTGTGTTTAGATGGTATAATTATTACGTAAGTATTAATATCTCAATGTTTGTAAACTAACGAGCCACTCGGGGACAGACTTACAGCAGGTGGCCTTCTAAGTCTTTTGCTTGATCTGTTCTAAGTTAGAATGGTTCTGTGTTTGCGTTTGGAGTTTAAGTGGGACGAATGACCTGCAAATTATGCACAGAGAGACGTTACAGAAAAAAAAATCAAGATGATTAACATTTATTATCAGAGGGACAAGTCCCAAACTGCTACTTCATGCTATATTTCCTGTTTCATTTGGACTGTGTCACTGTGTTAACCCTTTATAAAATTGTTTTAAAAATATATATTCATATTCAGAAATATATTGGTTTAAGAAAAAAAATAGCATATGGGACAAATTGGTCAATACTGTCCAGTACGATGTCTAGGGAATTAACACTATAAAATGATCCAGAATGTTGCGTATAATTGCAATACTCTCTTGCCTGGAATTATGCATGCATGTTATTCAACCTTTATCATTTCCCATTTGAAAAAAATGTTCATTAGTGTTCTTAGGCCACACTAGACTTAGGTTGATAGGTTTATTTATAGCTTCCCTGGGATAAACCAATCCTTATACATTCTATTCTAACAGCAACCTTGCATAGTACAAAAAACAGGAAATATTGTCCTCGTAAAATATCAGTATTTACACTTTCTGCTTTGACCGTGGCCTTCCTTTGCATTTCATTTTTACCCAGGGTGCCCTTTAGCGTTACTATCATACTTAATTATTAATGACGTATTCTGATCGTAATGAGTGTCATAGCGACAAGTTTTGATAGTTATAATGCCTATTGCCAAGGAATCAGTGCACCCTTCTGTCAAGTAAAATAGCTTGTTCACTTCCAAGAGGGTACAACTTCAAATTATCTAGGCACGATACAATTTGAAATGCATTTGCAATTTATAACCAGTAGCAGGCCTACTGATACATTACCCCGTAAATTCTGGAAATTTTTGAGAGAACACAAGATGAAATAAGTGTGAAAATAGTGATTTGCAATTGCGTACTTCTGTGTAGTTTTCATTACAAGCTATACAATTCTGACGATATTTCTTTACTAGTGCTTAAGCAATGCTTTGCACACCCATGCCATACATGATTCGAATACAAAATATATTATACAATGGCGTCGGAGCCTATAATTCACGAGCTCGCAGAGCGAAAAACATCTCAATTGAATTTCTAAGAAGGCGTTCAGTTGCTATGCCCAATGTTATCTGCATAGAGCTGATATGCATTGGATAATAATGTCAACTGTTTCTGAAAATCGATTGAGATGATACAGATATAACATCAGCTCATTCCGCCTTGCGTTTGTAAAGATTTATTTTGCAGCGGTCCAGTTAAATATTGATTAGTGGATATAAAAATCATTACAGAAAGACGATGGATGTGTCTTTTCTAAGTGCAGAACAACAAAAATCGATTTCGCGATTTGTGAAAATAGTGGATAACTTTCTCTTCTTTAGTATGCCCTTTTAGGATCGGTAATTTGTATATTTCTGAAGTCATTCACTAGACGACTATAAACTTGGGAAAGAGGTGGGAAGAAGGAGGGGAGAGGGGTAGTGAAGGTCGCTATAAGGCATTTGAATATACGATCTCAATCAATATTTTCGTATTTATTGCTGCCGTTGCTTTTTATATCGTTTGAGAAAGAAAAAGATGTAGAGGGATGCGTATGCCATAGTCGAAGGACTTCCCATCTCACTGGTTGACGTAGATTTTATTCAAGGTATATAAAAAACAAACAAACATCCATTTCAAAGAGAGGGAACAGAATGAAGGGTGGCATTGTAAAAGTACTGAGCCATACAAAGTGGTAACAGTAAATAAAATACAAAACGACAAAAACGACATAACTGGGAATGTACTTTGTGGAGTTGTACATGTACTTTGAAGTGGGAATGCAATACGGACACTTAAACGATAATGGTCTTGAGTGAAAGAAAAAAAAATGTTAACACCAGTACCCTTCAATGACAATTGCATCATCAGATTTTCGGCAGCTCTCATATTTCCCTTTGAATATATTCGTATTTTACATAACTTTCATCTATAACGTTATTGTGGTATGAAAACCTGTGCTTTGAAAATATGCACCAAAATTTACGAATATACTCTATACTTTGACTGTATGCAACAAAACAACAAAATTTACGCTATACGATCACAGTTTGCAAAAACCGTCCCTCATAGATTTTATCGCAGAAGTCAGGAACAGCTACAAATAGAAATAATTGAATAAGTTCAGTGGTTTGTTGTGACGTGAGTTTCCCGCCGTTTCTCAAAAAGATCTGCAGTCCCTCTTTTGCCGCCAAATATGCTATCGGCTTGACATACTCTAAATCCGCAAAGGGTCGAAGATAGGGATCGATGTTAGGAATAAAAACGATCGATGTCGTTCGTGGAGGAGAAACTTGATATCTTGTCGAGAGCGCCTTCGAGAACGATGTCGATTAAAACTTCTAGTCTCACCGCGGCTCGTCCTCAATGGCATTCTGGAAAGCAAATGGGAGAAATAAAATGTGTAATCTGAAAAGCGATCTGCATTAGTTTTAGGAGGCAAGTGTAACGACGAAATACATAATTCAGCACCTTCATTCTTTTCTATCTCTAGATGTAGCGAATGTTTCTTTTATGGGAGAAATAAAATGTCTAATCTGACGAACGATTTGATTTGGAAAGCATTTTGAAGCACTGTGATCTGAATTTCAACAACGAGATACATAATTTAGCACGTATCACACGGGGGGGGGGGGGGGGGTTCCAATATAAATTTTGTCTAGATTTCCCTTGTTTCCTTTTGAAAATGAATATAACCAGAATGTTGTATTCTTAATAGTTGTTAGTAAATCCGTCAAATGAACAAACTTAGGTGGATTTTTAACAGTAAAAGAAAATAATTATGGTATAATGTTTAAGTGGAGAAGAACTTATTGTTGAGGAAAGGAGAAGAAAATTGTTTTACATTAAAGATATAGCTTCGAAATAATGACATGCAGAATCGGGCCCAGCCATCATATATTTTTACGCAAACTAAATGCACATGCCCGAACCGCAGAAATACCATTCAAAATCAATATCATAGATATAATAGTGGAAACATACATATCGTAAACCACGTGTGTGGATATCGCGTTGAACTTTAATTTTCCCGCTCCGTTAACCGTTAACCATCTCCCCCCCCCCCCCCCCCCCCATCATACAGTGGTAAAGCATGCATGGTTACTTTACTAGCTGTCACATCACATTGCTTAAATCTATTCTGCGCTGCATGAAGTATACTGAGCTTTTGGCCGAATTCATTAATTTTGTGAAATCTGGCGGCAGTAAAGAGATAGTACTACATGTATCAATGCCCTTTGCTGCATGCATGTACGTGTAACTGTGCAGTGTATTACTCGAGTGCTTTGTTGCGCAGCAAACACATAAATAAATCATATTTGACAGTTGATAAGCACATGATACGTTTGAGCTTTCTTGGCGCCAAAACAACTGGACGCTTTTGTAATATACCGTGCTTACAAATACAATACATAAGCCATGTAAGACAAAAACAATATTTTTCAGTCATGGACCGTTCAAATTCAATTACTTTGAATTAGAATTATGGAGAGGCATAAAGATTTGCTCCTTTCATACGTGTCTTCGTATTAAACGAATATTTTCTCAAATTAATATCCGAATCTATATATTTTTCCTCATGACATCAATATGCAAATGTACAGTATCCAAGCCATAATATTATAAGCGTCTGACTGTGTATGCGTTGAGAAGTACACTAATATAGGCATAAACCGATATTGCAGTGCAGGATTGTGCATTTTACGCATATATAGTGCTTGAAGAAGATGGCCAGGCAGGGGAGATAGTAAAATTAGGAGTACAATACTAGTGCATATTGGTGATACCACTTGGTCTTAAATTTCGGGCACAAGTATTCTGTTTTCGTATGCTTGTGAGGAAAGTGAGAGAGAGAAAGAGAGAGAAAAAATAGAGAGAGGGAGAGATAGAGAGAAAGTTAGAGAATGGGAGAGAGTGAGAGAGAGAGAGAGAAAGAGGGAGAACGATGAAGAGATGGAGAGAAGGAGAGAAGAGAGACAAAGAGAGAGATAGAGAAAAAAGGGGTCATTAAAAGGAGATGGAGATGGAGAGAAAGAGAAAAGAGAAAATACGGGCAAATGGAGTGATATTATTATAACTATTAATTAGGGGTTGCTTATTTGCAAAACGTATATTGCTAAAAACAAATCATATATATGTCTTGTTATTTGATGGAACATATTTCAGCTATACCATGTTTATGAACAAATACCAAAGTAAAAGTGTAAAAATCAATCACTTTTTAAGACTGAAAAAAAAGAAACACTAACATATTCATTAGACCTTTCTCCTCCGCAGAAACTTGCGCGACATCTGAGAAGTTGGTTATCCTTCAGTGTCTTTGATTCCAGCAGTGTGTATAATATTTCGTTCTTGTTATTATTTCTGAACAATTCATATTTACTGCATTTTTTGCGCCCGTGATATTTTCCACCGTTGCCTGGAAATTGAATGACAGAAGAGGATTCTAGGCCAGTGTTCCATATAACATTACATATATGCCACAGGTTATACAAAACCAAACAACTCCCAGGGGGCAGGCGACACAGTTTGCAGTTTGTGTCAGTGCAGTCTTCGGCTTGAAAAAAAAGAGAGGAAAAAATAGGGAATATGAACCATACCTAAAAAATGGTTTTAAAAAGTATAGTGTGACACGGGATGGCATGCATGTGTGCATGCAGAACCCTTTTCCGGAATATTTATTCTAACTCCTTTTGTTTAATGTTGTAGAAAGGGTGTATGTTCCTGAGATTTGACAACAGCCTGTTGAAGTCTTACATTGTTGCTTATTTTGTCGCATCGTTGCAGATAATCTATTTATTGCCAAATTAGACAGACCTCTGAAAAACTTGATCGGACCAATGAAAAAACAATGCATTGTACAGAAATGTGAGATAAACCTCACTTCCCAGTCATTTTGCTGCAATAGGCACTTCGTTCTTTTTTTGCAAAGTCGTCTAAAGCAAGCTTCTTTGACCTTGCGAGTATATATACTTACTTAACATCTACAGTAGATCGTTAATGTTCTGCATAAGAGAGTGGAAGATGTGTATAAATAAAAGAAATACAAAAAAATACAAATAATCTTGCCTGAGAGAGAAAAGTGACAAACATGAGTGGGAAAAGAAATATTGCAGAGAGAGAGAGAGAGAGGGGGGGGGGGGGGGGGGGAGAAAGAGAGGGAGGGAGAGAGAGAGAGAGAGACTATATGATTAAGAAAGAAAGAAAATGAAGTAGGGAAAAATTGTGAAAAGGGGGAGAGAGAGAAAGCTACAGATAGGGACACTTTGTAGAAGAGATAAAGAGGGGGAGACAAAGAAAGAGAGAGAGAGAGAGAGATAGCGAGAGTAAGAGGGGGAGACAAAGAAAGAGAGAGAGAGAGAGAGATAGCGAGAGTAAGAGGGGGAGACAAAGAAAGAGAGAGAGAGAGAGATAGCGAGAGTAAGAGGGGGAGACAAAGAAAGAGAGACAGAGAGAGAGAGATAGCGAGAGTAAGAGGGGGAGACAAAGAAAGAGAGAGAGAGAGAGAGATAGCGAGAGTAAGAGAGAGAGATGTGGATAGTCGATGAGAAAGTCGAGAAATACAGACAAATATAGGGGAAAGAAAGTGAGAGAGAGCGAGAGAAAGAGAGAGGAGTAGGAGGGGGGGGGGTCATGGGGGAGGGGCTGAAATAGACGTAGGCACCTACTTGCATTTCTTCTTGATAATTTCCTCAAGCCTTTCTGCAACTGAAGACGCTTGACGGAAATCGCTTGAAAATCTTATAGTCTACCCACCTTCGTTTGCGGTCGTCCATACTAAAAATATCCTATCAGTGTATGAATAAACAGAAATCAATACGACAAACTGCCTGGTGCGGACGCCTGGAAAGATGTTCCATAATTTATCAAGTCATGCTCTGTATTTGATATCGTTCAATAATTTTATACATTTAAAGGGTCACTTGAGGTCTTGTGATGACGAAAAGTGGCAATCTCTTGCAAGGAAAGGTAATTTACTTTCATCTTTAGACATGGGACGAATGATTACAACAGAAAAAAATTACACGAAATGATATTATTTTAATTAGATACCTGTTAAGCTTCTTTTTTTTTAAATCCATGAATACTGAGTTTTATGCCTCCACCGCAGCAATCTATTGTAATTCTGCAATGATGTTTCCAATATTGATTTGAAAGAGATTATTCCCCCCTTTCCTGCAATCGTGAATTATTTCAGATTTGTGGATGTCCTTTAATATCGGGGATGACTTTTGTGGACTCGACTTCTTGCCTCGCTGATAAGCCTATGGTCGAGAGTCAGCGCATTAGCAGACGACAATGATACTGATATCGTGATCGGTTCCCGCTACTTCTTCCTCAGTATCTTCCTAACCAAACTTTCCATGAACCAAGGTCAAACAAACAAAGAAATACCCCCCCCCCCCAAAAAAAAAAGGGATGTCTTTATCACTTAATATCCATGGTATTATATACTCAAGATGAAACTGACGAGGAATTGTGGCGCTAACCTTGATTTGTCAGTGATCAGGTTGCAACAAAATACATCTTTTCTTAATGCGAACCGCAGCAAATCAAACTAACAAAAATACTATTTTTTCTCTTATAAAGTAAAAAGAGGATTTCTGTAGATGATATTGAGACTCATTTAAATTGCATCAACTTTTCATCTTCTCCACACGCAATAAAAATAAATTACTTTGTGCGCCTGTGAATACAGCTTCTCGCATCTTCAACCATGTCAACAATAAAAACAAAAATCTCCTCAACGGCAGTTGCACTTAGGTTGTCTATTACATGATTAATTCAATAGAGATTTGGAGGCTATTGTTTAGCATTGCTTAATTTCATTAAGCCGTATACACTTTGTTACTTGAGCTATAGGGAGTGAGATTTGAGGTGGAGATAATGACAGCGTTATTCGTTTAGTCTATTTGTTAATTTTAATAATCGTCGTTCACGTTCGCACAGGGGAAGTTATAATGTAGCCTTGGTCACTGCGGCATTTTTAGAAATTACTATTCATTTTGGTATTCGGCCTTGTGTTATCTTTTGTGATGATCACCGCTAGGAACGGATCACGCTTGAGTAAACGTGCTATACTGATCGTGAACTTTCCATTTCATTTAGTATAGAATTCTATCAGGGCCTGTCCCAGGATTTGAAAAAAAGGCACTATTAATTCAGAAAAATCTCCGACAAGCAAGCAAGAGAGAGGGAGAGAGAGGGGGGGGGGGGGGGGGGAGAGAAAGAGAAAATTGACAGTGCCCCCTCGATGGCTGGAACCATGCTTTACCACTGACTGCAAATGTTGAATTTTTAAAGGCAGATTTTTTTTCCTCTTTAAAAAAAATGGGGAAAACTGAGTCTGGTGTAAATTCATGTAGCCTATCACTTCTATTTTCATTGAGCCATGTTGAGAAGAGGACGGGAGGTATAGTGAGTGGGGATAGTCTAAATACGCCAGACTCAGTTCAACTCATTTTCTTGTATAATTAACAAAACCAATCAAAACTAAAAAAAAAATCAATAAAAAAAAATAAATTCATATCGGGGGGGGGGGGGTCACCTGGGTCAATGAAGAAACTAGGAAACTCTTTTGATGTTGTTACATTATAAAATACACTGTACTTTAAATTATTTTCTGTATGTGGTAGTGAGAGGGTGGTAGGGTGAGAAATGCGGGCATAAACATGATGAAGTTGGTCCAGACAGCGTAGAAAAGGAGGAAAAGGTACGTGACTCCTGGACGTTACCAGAACGAAACGAACGGCTGCCGTTACCACTGCCACTACTTTTGTTTTTTATAGCAAAAAGTGAATGATGCGTTCCACAATGAACAAATGGAGCTGGCTACATTACACACATTAGATAGTGTGCAGATTTTTATTATTTTTCCCAGCCGTGGCGGCTGAACAAAACGTGCTTTTTTGATTTGGCGGAAGGCAGATTTTGCTCTCAGTGAGTACAGCCACCCTCTCAGCGCATCTTCGCGTTTTAATGAGACACACTCTCCCCGTTGCCTAGCAACCGCATCCACCGTTGATGACAGTGTCAATACTCGCATCATGTCCACGTTGTACCCCGTAGCAACGCTCGGCCATGCTTATTAAGCGAAAAGGGTTAATCTAAGCGTTTTATGAGGATGTTTGCAAGTAGTCGTCTGATACTATAGCGCACCAGTGACGGATAGACCTGTGCTCCGCCATTCAAAGTAAACATGACTATTGCAATTTAATGCCAATGACTTTGACTTTCATGAAAACAAATTAGTGACAAATGTTAACCGAATGAATGATTGTTCTTACATTGAAGAACAGGAGTGCGTTAGTAGTGTGGGGTGTAATGATTGCAATCATTGGAACTAATGTAATTACGGGTTTGACTGATTAATTGAAATCATATTTGCTTATACAGTATATTCCATATACATGGAGAAACCGAGTTATATTGATTACAATCACTGTTTTGTACCTTATATTCCATATACATGTATAAACCGAATTATATTAATTACAATCACTGGTTTATACAGTATATTCCATATACATTTAGAAACCGAATTATATTAATTACAATCACTGGTTTATACAGTATATTCCATATACATTTAGAAACCGAATTATATTAATTACAATCACTGGTTTATACAGTATATTCCATATACATGGAGAAACCGAGATATATTGATTACAATCACTGGGTTGATTCTAATGATAAGTTTGTTTACATAATTGAAATCACATTTATTAATTTCACATTCCTTTCAACATACAACGATTTATTTAAATATATAACTGATTGTACTGGGAATAGTATTGATTGAATATAGCCACATTCAATTTACACACAGTTTTAGAATCATAGTTTACATATGCATGATAAACGTGAAATGAGAATGTTCTTAAGTTCTTTTGGATAATTATACTCGTTTTCTGTCACATTTGGTCAAATTTTGTCAAAATTTGAAGAAAAAACAAAGCTTCATGCTTACGTTTTAATATAGGACTTTGTAACGTTATTTCCTTGTTGCGTGTTCAATATATCACCTATCGTGTTATAAAAACAATCCAAAATGATTTAAGCTATTTTCTTCTCGAGATGCAATGTCATAGACTGGAGCTTGTTATGGTGCATAATGATCTGCTATAATCACCTGATCATAATGAATTTCTCCCTTTCCCCCTTCCTTTCTAACAGTGCCAAGCAGCTGATTCGTGATGCTATCCTTCTCAATGACTTCACAAAGAACTTCGACATCTCCCAGACCAGAGAGATCGTTGACTGCATGTTTCCCATCACCTATAAGAAGGGCGAAATCGTTATCAACGAGGGCGACACCGGAGCTCATTTCTATGTTGGCGCAGGTAAGACTTGGGCCAGAGGTTATGGCTAAAAAGACACTTAAAATGGCAGGTTTGGAGTTCCCGAATCCCCTATACATAATTATGGAACAATAATCACAAATTCGAAAATGTTCAGGCATAATTCTGATATAGAATTATTGGGGTCGTACGACACATTCCCGGCGACAATTGCTCCGCGGTCGATATCCTTTACTAACCGAATTCCTATCTTCAACCCTAGACCAAACACTATACCTAACCCTAACCCTAAACCTAACTTGAACCCCAGTTGCAACCCTAATCCTAACCCTATGTCTTTAAAGATATAAAAACTCGGAACAATTGTCGCCGGAGCATAAGTTGGAGTTTCACTTGTTTTTTTTTTTTCCTAACATGTAGACGACACTTAGAACAGCAGGTTTTGAGTTCTTAATCCGAGTCGAATCCGCTAACATAGTTTTTGTGACATGGGATAGTGATTGCAAACTTCAGAATTTCCTTGCATAATTCTCTGCAAGAAAATTGTTTTAGAGAAAAATGTACATCGGAGGGTTAACTATATAGGAAATATGAATGGATCATATATATGGATTAACATAAGAAACCAGCAAAGCGCAAGAGGGTTTAAACGAAAGATGCAGAAGGGGGTGACGAAACGATCAGAGGAAATAAAAGTGAGGCAATCGCCTCCAGGTGTTTTTTCCTCGAAGATATTCCATGTCACGTATTATGCAAATCAGCACTCAATTTGAAGAAGTGCTTTCAAAGAATGAGGCCCTTTCCTTCATTATCTTTTCCCAATGGAAACATGAGAAATATAATAATAGAGGTTTCTTCGTCTATAAAGTCATCGCGATTTTCTTCCCAAATTAAGGCGCACCGGTCTTCTTTAAGGTGACGTGTCTCCAATTTTCTGCCAAATAGGCAAACAAGGCATGTACCTCTTACAATCCAAAACTACAGACGCGAGATAGGATAAAGTTGTAATTTGTGGGAATGTAAGAACAATAAATAATTTGTAGGATGTGTAGATTTTTAGAATAAACATGTTATCTATTGAAACTAGGTGTTATCGTTTGTATGACCGTATCTGATGATTATGCTTGATAGGTATTGCTTATTATACCTGAGTAATAAGATAGAGATACACGTGTGTGCTAGTAAGGGCTCCATGGCTCCATGGCTCCATGGCTCCTATCCAAGGGAGCGGAAATCAAAGACGAATGCCATCCCTATCAACTGCATTATCTATATCTATCATGGTATATTCTCCCTGCTGGGAGGTTGATGCATATTAGCAGTTTCCGGTATAATATCAAATGTAAAGTTTTGTCAGATGTTAAGTAAAACTTCGCCCATTATGATTTACACATTTTGAAATCTCAGGGCAAATCCTAATGCATTGTCCAAAAACCATGGACACTACGTTTTTCATTATACTTCTGTGCATTAAGTTAGCCAAAAATGGGGCAGATTTTCCCTTTGGGGGGATTTTGGGGCAATTCGTCCATTGACCAGCATTATTCAGCCAACTATATATGAGACTAATAACTTAGCGAATGTTCATTAAGTTATTTATCACGTGTGTAATCTCAGTGAATTGATTTTATAAATTTGTATTAAATAAGATCTGATTATGGTATTTCCAGTGAAATATGAATAGTGCGTTTTCACTAAATAAAGGCTTAGTCTGTTAAGTGGTTGACAAGATAAATTAGGATGTTTTGCACTGAGAGCAGGTACGTGTATTTACCCAAGACACAGTCTACAATGATTAACTCATCCCATGCCTTCATTAGTGAGACTGAATAAACACATTAATTACTAACCTCCGTTTGCATACAGCGTGCCATAAACTGTTCACACAATGAACCATCGCCACTTAAGGACAACAGGTAGAAAAACTAAATAGCTATGTTTCTTTTATCTCCGAATCATACACCATTTCACATCATTGCTTTAATCTTTACAGCCATGATCTGCATGATTTGTATTAGAAGGGGATGAAATCGTATAGTATAGTAATTTAAAGTGTATTTTACTTGGGGAGAACGAGGTTGTATTTTTATATTTCATGTAAATTTGTTTGTGTGTTATACAAAAATGTTTTATACAGGATATTGTGACCAGTTATAGAACTATTTTACTAGCTTGTATTTTACATTTCGGTCCTGGTAATTTGAAATATTACAGTATCAACACCAAATGTGGTAAAACAAATGTTTTAAGACAATAATGACATTGCAAGAATTAAAGGCATTGGACTGTAATACCTAAAGTAAAAAAATCATATAGGTGGGACTATCCAGGTTTCTATTTACACAAATAAATATTTTGTCGGTCTGTATTGGTGGTTTGAATTACAAAATTCTATCATGATATGAACGAAAAATGATGAGGAAAGGGATGGAAGCGGGCGGGTGATGGAATAAATACATGGTATGAAAAATTGATTGTAAAAAAAAAGTTTTTTATGTCTTTGTTGGGGGTAGTTTGATATCAGTCTTGTGTTATTGTTATTTATTCAGATTTCAAAGTCGCTCGATGCATCAACGGTGTATATTTGACCTTGGTATCGACATATCAACTACTTTAAAATAGTACTATAGTTTTTCTTCATTATTTAAGTATATGATGGAATGCAATTCAGTTATAATATCTAATAACATAGTATATATTAGACTATATACCGCCAGTATATTAAACAAAAATCAATACAGCATGGTATAGTACAATGAAATGCAATTTAGTATTCTAATTTTGATACAATTTACCTTTGGGATGATACAACTACTTTATGCAATCAGGTATAGTTTTTATATGGTATGGCATTTTCAAAATTAAAACTAAACCTGCAACGATTAATTATCATTAATAGGATAATAATCGGATTAATCTAGGGATGTGAACGGACCTTTATCCGATTGTTGATCAAATAGAGACTTTTGGCTCCCTCTGCTACTAATGAATGTGACTTCAGATATTACTTAGAGATAAACTTTGGTCGATCTGACTCAGAGGCGTTGCTAGAGGGGTTGTGGGGGTGACATCCCTATCCCCGAATTTCTGTCGCCAAATCTTTATCTGCTATCCGCAAATTTTTTCTTGTTGGACAAGTGTTCTGACAGTGCCCCTCTTTCAAGAATAGTCTAGCGACGCCTCTGAACTGACCTTGTTTTGAAACGATAGAGCTTTTATCGTAATGTAATTACATGTAAAAACATCGCTTAGTGATAAACGATGCGTCTGTTGCATATCTATTTATCATTACTGTACATGTAATTAAACAAATAAAGCAATATACTTACAAATTACATGGAAAAAACGAAGAAAGGGGGAAATAGAAAGAAAGAGAGAGAGAGAGAGAGAGAGAGAGAGAGATAAACAGGAAAAGAGAAGGAAAAAGGATAAGGATAATGATAAAGTAATGATGATGATGATGATGATGATGATGATGATGATGATGATGATGATGATGATGATGATGATGATGATGATAATGATAATAATAATAACAGTTATAATAATATTAATAATAAGGATAATAATCATGATAATAGGAACATTTATCATCATCGATAGAGCAGTTATCTTCGCACTGGGCGGTCCTGGGTTCAAAACAAAAGCCTTGAGCTCGTACCCTCTTCCTCGACTACCAAGTCGTTCGGATAGGACGTTAAGCCGTAAATCCATTGTTATTTCCCTGGAGCATATCATAATTTCTTTCTTAGCGCATCAGCATGTAACCATGGTAACCATTTTTTCCCCCTTTTCTTTTCATCAGAGGGAACCCTTGAGGTGAGCCAAGGTGATCGCATCCTGGCCACCATGGGACCGGGGAAGGTCTTCGGTGAATTGGCCATCCTCTACAACTGCACCAGAACAGCCACCATCACTGGTACGTATGAACTTCTATTTTGTTTGGTTTTCTCTGGCAATCTGTCAGGATACACTATATCATTTTTGGAACATTTTTTTTTCTGCAACGACTATCCTATTTCTTGGACAGCACGAATATTTACGGTTGGTTCTGTGGTAAACACGAAAAGTTTCAGTTTCAGTTTAGATTATTTCCACAAATCAATCAAACTACAATTCATATATTATATTCTGGAAAATAGAAATCGATTACATAATGCAAGAACAAATGTATCACAATAATGAAAAAAAAAGAAAAGAAAAAAAGAACAGGTATATTATACAATTATTTCTAGATGATGTAATTTGAGCATGATTGGTATGCATTTCCAGGTCATTTTTTGTCAATAAAAAGTCCTAGGAATTAAGTTGATTGCACTCTACTTATTATGAGCTTTTAACTTCAAGATACACAGTCAAAACGCAGATAAATGCCATCAAAATATTATCAAAACTACTATCATTATCAACAATGCCATAACATGATACACGCAATATATGACACAGCTTGCCTACTTTCTTAGATGACGCGGAAACAGTTAAGAAGCTCTTTGCGGCATTACTTCAGTTTAAGAGCAGACATCAACGTTACTGCTTCGCTCTACATGTATACAAAAACACTGCAACGTTGGTGATATCAACTGATGGCCTCGTTGAAGAAAACGACATTCACGAAAGAAGGATAATGCAAAGTGATATTGCAAACTAGAATAGATAAACAATGGTTTTAATTATCGTAATTACGGCATGACCCTCATCTATCATGTCTATATGCGTGTGACAGAGTCAAAGTATTGTTATGGCACAATCTAGTACTGACTGTATCCATCGGAAGCTCCGACAGGCTCCAGCGACAATATTGCTCCCGGCTTTATTTCGTCAAAGACGTAGGATAAGTGTTAGGCTTGCAGTTAGGTTTTATGTTGGGTTTGGGGTTAGAGTTAGGGTTAGGGTTAGGGTTAGGGCTAGAGTTAGGATTAAGGCTAGGTATAGGGTTAGGGTTAGGCATATAGTGTTTGCTCCAAGGTTGGAGTTAGAATTTGGTTAGTGTACGAGACTACCGCGTCGCATTTGTCGCCGGAGAATATGTCGTATAACCATCCATCTACACCCCTTTGTTTCTATACCCTCTGTATTCTGACCTGTAGCTACCCTACAACGATTTCTTATCCTGTTTTCCTTAAATATCACTTGGTTATCGTAAGAATATTAAAGAGCAGCTGAATGCTAACCGCTGAAAGTAGTAATTTTGTTTACTTGAAAACCTAATATGGGTGCGTCTACTTTACTCATTTATTTCAACTGTTAGTCCCATTTTTAATCAACTCCATTTCTGCATGTGCTCTTCCAGATAGCTTTGCTTCACATAAAAGTGCAGTCATTTTTCACATTAAAAAAAGAGGATATACCCAAAATTAAGCATTAAACATAATAAAAACGATATTAATTAGGGGAAAAGTTGTGTAAATCCACGCCATTCCACCATCAGTCCACCCTCCTTCGATCATTTTCTACCTCTCGAATCAAGATTCATGTTTTCATTCGCAGTTTTCACAATTTCTCTTGATTTTACCGTACGTTCTGTGGCCATGCACTTTCTTTGTCGAAAGAATCTCTTTAAGAACCTATAATAGTCGACCAATAATACCATTAATTTTGCTTAATCTGCTTAATTTACTTAAATTAGCATTTTTCAATCTGCACCATCAGTCCACCCTCCTTCGATCATTTTCTACCTCTCGAATCAAGATTCATGTTTTCATTCGCAGTTTTCACAATTTCTCTTGATTTTACCGTACGTTCTGTGGCCATGCACTTTCTTTGTCGAAAGAATCTCTTTAAGAACCTATAACAGTCGACCAATAATATCATTAATTTTGCTTAATCTGCTTAATTTACTTAAAGTCGCATTTTCAATCTCCGGTTCTTTTTATTATTTTTTTATTTTTTTTTTATACCCTATTCTCTCCTCTCCGTCTCCTCATTGCGACCACACTTTTGGCTCCCAAGATCAGAAGAAAAAATATCCACTGTGGCTGCTAAGAGCGCGTTGCCATGGTTACGCTTCCAATGATGCAAATTGCTTGGAGCGACGCGAGCAGAAAATCAGTAATATTCTGCTAAGACAGAATCAAGATCGGTTGTCTAGCTGTATCAAGAATGATGATTATGATTGGAATCATTTAGGCGTGAGTCGGAAGAAGTTATGTAAAGGCTATCATAAAGAATAAATAGAACGTAACTGATTTGATTTCATTTTATAGCTTTGACCAAATCTAGCAATCGGGTTTCCATTGATGCCATACGCACAACATGTACAATAACCCGGATGTCATAATAACCTTGGTGTCATTGGAACCTGTAATAAAAAGGAAGGAAATGTCTTATTTTCTTATGGGCAAGCTCACCTATTGTTTCCTTAACTCTTTCCCTCCCATTTTCCCTTTGTCACCAGTTCCCTTTCTCTTTTCAGTTGTGTCCTTTATTTTCTGTGAGTCTTATTTTAGAATGACGTACTATCGTCTTTTGTTCTCTTTCCTTTTGTTTATGGTTTGTATTCGCTTGCTTTATTACTTCACAACCTGAAAGCAGTGGATTACAGTAATTTTTTTCAATCAGAAGCTATCTCTCATTTCTTTGAATGATTTGAATCTCTTAATTTTCCAGTATTGTGTGTGTTTGCAACAAACACCCACAATTATGCCTCACATCGGTAGAAACCCCATCTTCTCTCCCCGCACAGTGAAAGTCATTTATGATAATATTCCTCGTTATGGCCATTCCCTTTACCGATTCTCACTGCTTCTCATTTTGTAAACATCATATTCAATCTCCTCCGTGCTGTTTCCGTCACCCGTTTGCCATTATTCCCTAGGAAATCACTCATCTAATTTTCGCGCCATTTTCATTTTCGCGCCGTCTCATTTTCGCTCGATTTCTGCTCACAAGCTGGAGACATTTGTTTGAGACCAGGGAGAAAAAGCGGAGATACTATTACCGAGATTACCCCTGTCATCGACTACACCGCAATGCCCTCAAGTTATCTATCAAATCAGCAAAGAAGCGTCAAGGAGAAATCATGCATACAATCGTTTTTTTCCCACCCCTTCCTCCCTTCACGAGACGTGATCTTCTGACTGCATTGTGCAAGCTGGGGAGTTAAGACAAGAAACGTATTTCACGAATGTTGTGTTTCTTACATCCAGTCATTAACCTCTATACTGTTGTTAAAATAATAAATTAAAGACTTTTTCTAATATTTTTTCTCTCAAGATTTTCACTTAATTGACAATTGCGGAAAATAGACTTTGACAATATGATATTTGGTAAATGTCATAATTCATGTAAAAAAAAAAAAGAAGAAGAAGAAGAAAACATTCGATATTATCTCAATTTTTCCAGTACATAGTGGTTTTCAAATCAGTTTCATTCGGCCTGAACTTTATAAAAAATGTATTCATATACACGTATCACACATAATATTCTATATAGATTTAAAATGTAGAATACAAGATTTTAAATTAAAAAAAACACATTAGAATTAGCATTATATAACATCTGAAAGTAAATATCATTTTTAAATGTTCTCCCCTTTTTTTGTGCATTTTCGTTTTGCAGCCGTAACTGATGCGAAAGTATGGGCGATCGACAGGAAAGTGTTCCAGTTGATAATGATGAAAACTGGAATGCAACGCCATGAAGAGTATTTCAACTTCCTAAAGAGGTAAGGGAGAAGAATATACAGTGTGAGTCAATTAAAAGGAAATCCAGATTCAACCCTAAATATCGTTGCAGACTAGTACATATTGATTAAATCGAAGATACTCACACTGTTGCCTATCATGTTTCCTTTAATTTGACACCTTGATCAGTAAAATCCAGCCATGGACAGCCGAACAGTAACATAATTACCTGATTCATGTCAAATTTGTCTCTGCCCATGATTTGAATGAAATGGATGGTCGACACAAGGTTGGTTGAATGGTCTTCATTCCAGTTGGATGCACTCACAAAATAATGAACTTCAAAGTAACTCCTGCATGGACACCATTTAACCCACACTAGGGCAAAGACGAATTTGACATGCTTTTTAAAAAATGGCCAGTGCTCAGTCATCCATGATCACATTTTGGTGAGCAGCCTATCAAATTAAAGAAGACACTATCAACTATCATATAGTTATGATATATTTCAGTGATTTTACTTTGTTTATAAGATATTGGGCTTGTATATGGGTTTCCTTTTTATTGACTCACCCTGTATAGAAGAGAGAGAGAGAGAGAGGGGGGGAGGGGTAAGGAGACGGAGGGTGAGAGAGAGAAAGAGAGATAAAGCGAGAGGAGAGAGAGAGGGAGAGAGAGAGAAAGAGAGATAAAGAAAGAGAGAGGAGAGAGAGAGAAGGGGTGGTACATTGAGAAGAACAGAAAAGGTATGTAGAAAAGAGATGGAGAGAGGGATAGAGAGATGAGGGAGAGGGGGAAAGAGAAAGAGAGAGGGGGAAAGAGAAAGAGAGAGAGAGATATAGAAAGAGAGGAGAGAGAAGGGGTGGTACATTGAGAAGAACAGAAAAGGTATGTAGAAAAGAGATGGAGAGAGGGATAGAGAGATGAGGGAGAGAGGGAAAGAGAAAGAGAGAGAGGGATAAAGAAAGAGAGAGGAAAGAGAGATGGGGTGGTACATTGAGAAGAACAGAAAAGGTATGTAGAAAAGAGATGGAGAGAGGGAGAGAGGGAAAGAGAAAGAGAGAGAGGGATGAAGAAAGAGAGGAGAGAGAGAAGGGGTGGTACATTGAGAAGAACAGAAAAGGTATGTAGAAAGGAGATGGAGAGAGGGATAGAGAGATGAGGGAGAGAGGGAAAGAGAAAGAGAGAGGGATAAAGAAAGAGAGAGGAGAGAGAGATGGGGTGGTACATTGAGAAGAACAGAAAAGGTATGTAGAAAAGAGATGGAGAGAGGGAGAGAGAGAAAGAGAGAGAGATATAGAAAGAGAGGATAGAGAGAGATGGGGTGGTACATTGAGAAGAACAGAAAAGGTATGTAGAAAAGAGATGGAGAGAGGGATAGAGAGATGAGGGAGAGAGGGAAAGAGAAAGTAAGAGGGGATAAAGAAAGAGAGAGGAGAGAGAGAAGGGGTGGTACATTGAGAAGAACAGAAAAGGTATGTAGAAAGGAGATGGAGAGAGGGATAGAGAGATGAGGGAGAGAGGGAAAGAGAAAGAGAGAGGGATAAAGAAAGAGAGAGCAAGAAATAGAGCGAATGAAGAAGAGACTTAGTAAAAAAAAAATGTAGTAGAGAGGGAGTAATTATTAAAGTTATTATACTTGTGCATAATAATTACACAACATAAATCCTAATATCTGACATTTATTCCTCTTCTTTTTTCCCATAATCGTGATTAGCATTTTGCTCAAAGATTTATCTTCTAGTAACCTCTTCCAATTTCTTAGAGAGGGAATAATTGAAATTGAAATTGTTATTTTTAAAAAAATATGATATGATCAAAATATTTGACTTTTATTCTACATTTTGTCTCTTTCCCGTAATCTCTTTTTGCCATTGTTAAAGGATTTGTCTTCTGATAAACTCTTCCAAATTCTTAGAGGAGGAATGATTAAAACACAAACTTTGTGCGTCATTACAGAACATAAAATCCTGATATCTGACATTATTTTTTATTCTTTATCTTGTTTCTATCCTTAAAAATAATTATAGTGTATATTTTCTCAAAGATTTGTCTTTGCTTAAACTCTTCGGATCTCTAAGAGAGGGAGAATAGTTAAACACAAGTTTCATGCACAATAATTATACACCGCATGAATCCTGGGGGGGGGGGGGCGTTTCATCAAGTGTCTTGTCGGTGATTTTTACCCACAAATTTGCTCTCAGCCAATCAGATGCAAGGATTTCAGTAGCTTATAACAGTTATGAAATTTTTATGAAACAGGGCCCTGATATATAAGATTTGTTCCTCCGTTTTATTCCTCATTTTTGTTTCTGTGCTGTAATTGCAGTGTGCCTTTGCTCAAAGATTTGTCTTCCGATAACCTCTTCAAGTTGGCGAATAGCCTGGAAGTAGATTACTTCCATGAAGGTGAATACATTATAGTGGAAGGTTCCAGAGGAGATACCTTCTACATTATTAGCAAGGGGCAGGTAGGTTTGCTTCACTTTCTTCCTTTTTTTTTATTCTACGATTTTTAAAAATATACATGTGTTATGCTGCACGTTTTAAAGTGTAAAAAAAAATGTTAAGGTTGATGTGGGGTGTTAAATAATTTCAAAGTTCTCTAGACCATTTTTGCACCAAAAACTGGTAAAATAGCGACTCCAGTGATGATGCAAAATAGGGTTCATTGCTACAGGAACGTCGTTGGAGAGAGAAAGGAGGGGGGGGGGGGGTCACCTCTCTAGTTTAAAAAGTGTATCGGCAGGTTCGACAATTTTATAGGCTGTCGGCAAATCTTTTAAAAATGAAATTAAATAACACTTTGTTTTTTTCCTTTTTGATAAGGGGGGGGGGGGTGAACATATGATGGCAAATTTTGAAATATTTTCTTGTAGCCAGTTTTGAATATCTGATGACCATTGCCCCTTTCTTCCTGTTGGAGTTTTTTCAAGTACCTAAATTTGGTTCAATGTTTGCGTCATTCTTTATTAGTCAGACTCCATTAAGGGTGATGATTTGCGTCATGTTTTAGCGGTGCTTCTGTTTTGTCCTTTGGGATTCGAATTTGAATCTTTAGGCCTATATTGTTTAATATCTAACATCAGTATTTGTGCGGGGATTTTTATTTTTTTAAATACACCAGTTTTAGCAACCGTGAATAGTAAGGTAAACTTTCATAAATAAAAATCTTTCAACATGCAGCACGTAAGAGTCCAGATATATTATATGGTTGTTAGTATGATCAACACGTTTTTTGCCCCAATATGCTTGGAAAATCGAATTGTATTTCACCCTGACAGTCTAAAAAATGTTCACCTGTCTTTGCTTATATACTGAGCTTTGATTAATTTCCTTTCTGATTCTAGGTAGATATGAATTATTTGTAACTTTAAACAAGATCGATCTTGTTGAATTACATGGGGGTTTTTTGTGTTTTTTTTTTTGGTCTCCACCAGAATTACTTTTAAGCATTACCTTTGAAGTGGTTACGCCACAAGTGACTTGCTTATATTGACCAATGATTGTATTCACGAACAAAGCTTTCCTATATAATTTGTAAATGTAATGTTCATTTACACTAAAACAGCAATATACCAATATGTACATGTAGGATTTGTCTACAGACATGTATCATTATGTACATCTTTTTTTTTTTAAATCAGGATTATAGGTTGACAGAAAAGGTGATATCTTTGAATTGAATAATTACTTTTAAAATATAGACAAGGATATGACTCAATCTTCAGACATGGAAAAGTATTACTCGGTAGTCAAAGGGAGTCAGAGAAGTGATGATTTATTTCATGTTTCTGGTGATTGTAGGTCCGGATAACCCAATCCGTCCAGGGACAGAAAGAACCACAGGAGGTTCGAACCCTCGACAAAGGAGACTTCTTCGGCGAGAAGGCACTCCTCAGGTGAGTAGGAGATCATCATGTCCTCCACACAAATGATAATTGATCAGCTCCAGCTATAATTTCATTGGAAGATCACTTGTCTAGGAGTATTTTTGCCAATAAAGTGGTTGGACACGACATCGACCAAATTATTGGCCATTTACATTCCTGGTTGATATTAGAAAAAGACAGAAATTGTGTCAGAACATGTGAAAGAACTATTCGAGTGTCCAGTGGAGTCACATTGTACCGTTATGATCCAATGGCTAAAGGCCACTCTTGTCAAAGAACTTAAAAGAAAAACACATTGTAGCCAGTCCTGTGCTCACATATATATTAAAATTTCTTATTGATACTTTATTTTAGTTTTATAACAGTCAGCATTATCACAGAGAAAATGCTCTGATTATTTTGAGGGGATGGGAGTTTGATATGTCACGTAAATGTAGTTTTTTTTCAGTGAAATACAATGTATGAAATTTCCTCTAGTTTAATGTTATAAATTAGAAGTTTTGCCGCTGTAACATTGAATAACCTAATAAGCTTTTCTCTTGATATGTTTATGCTTTCTTATTTTCCAGTGAGGACGTACGAACGGCGAATGTCCTTGCAGGTAAAGGAGGATCTGAGTGCTTAGTTGTTGATAGACGGTAAGTAAATAAAATGAAATGGTCCTACAAAATTACACCTCTTGGTCATACTTAAGTTCAAGGAAAGATGCGCATATACGCAACGGTTTTTTTTTTTTTTTTTTAATCAAATTTGGTAGAGTGGAACCTCGTTATAAAAAAAACTTTGTTCTTAGCCATAATATAATTAGATTTCAAGATAACAAAGTAATGTTCTTGGTCCCAAGGTGGTTGTTATATAAATGAGATATTTATGCGCATCCACAATCATTTCAATTTTATATCGTTCTGTTCCTGCTTTAATCAGGGAGGAAAACGATGTCGTCCGTTTCCTCACTAGAAAGGTCGTAAAATCGTGTCAGTGAATATTTTCTTGGAATGCGTAACGGTATCCAAAGATCACCGTAGGAAATTAAACGTATACTTGTCCGTTTTCATGGATCGTTAGATAAGATTTCGAATTATGCAACTGAGAACCTTCACCTAGAAAATACCAAGTTGAAATGGGAAAGAAATGATACAAGCTTTCGCTGTTGGAATCAATCGTGTATGAAATTAATCCGATTTGGGGTGTGTCCGTACATTGCATACGAGAGATTTTACCCCTATGTCATGCGTAATTTGAAAATGGGAATGGGTAATTCATGAAATTTCTATATTCAAGCACAACGAGTATGTAGAAATATTTGATTGTTGGACTTTGTTTGTGTATATTGGTCATCTTTTTAAAGTGTATCGACCTTGGTCTCTTTCGAACATCCTCTCAAAACGTTAACAACCTCGTTAAGCTCATTAACCCTTACTGTACTGGGTTATTTCAAGCTCCTCTCTGACACGGGGGGGGGGGGGCTCGGAGGCCCCCCCCCCCCCGATCTCGGTCGCAACATGACCGATCGCAGCGAAATTTTGCACGGACCTCGAGAATCGCGTAAAGAACAAAATTCCATTGTTATTTTATTTAAATCTTTTATTTTTTTCATTTAATATTGTAATTTCTGCAAATCATATGCATAAATATACATTTTGATTAATCAATCAAGTAAAGAAATTATAAGTGATAAAGAAGGAACGTGAGGAAATGCAGTTTCCCATTCGTTTTGTACACAAAACTCAGAAATTCTCCGTAAATTCTCTCGGTAATGGTTTGACCGATTTTTGTAAACTTGGTGTCAAAAGATGCGCAAGACTTGAAAAAGAAAGAAAAAAAGCCAGAAAGTTGCGTGGCGTGAAATGCAACGGTTCGACGTGTGCGGAGAAATATGTCATGGGGGGGGGGGGGGGGGAGGGGCTCCCAGGTTCACCCCCCCCCCCATTACATTAAGGGTCAAAGGGTCTTATCACAACTGTACGATTTTCCTTGTTTCTTGTTTTTCTTACTTGGTAGAATTCTCTCCGTACCCTTAAAAAAAAATGTGTTTTTCTTTCTGAAATATTTTGTTTAAAACTATGACGTAAAAAAATGTCCACATGTACGTCAAAGCCAGATACTTCTAAGACAATGCACACAGCAGCAGATTGAAGCTTGAGCCATGCTGAAGATGTCGGCAAACTATCAAAATAGAGTTTTGTTTTGGCTTTCAGCGTCTAAGACAAATAGACACCATAGATCATTGCGGTAGCTTCGTATGTAGAGCTTTTAGATGACTGTTGTTTTTCCCCATCCCTATAGAAAACTGTCTTAACGAAAGTACCTTTTAATGTTGATTTATGCATTATAATGACCTAGGAAATGGGTTGTTTGTTTAATAAGTCAACATATTTTGGTAATTGTTCTGCCTCAACGTGACTCTTATGGGCGATTTGATTCCCATTACTGAGGTCCGTTCTCACTGCTATAAACAGAACAGGGGAATAAAACCCACACATACACCCACGCACCCTCGCGCGCACACATTAAATCTTTACGCACACAGACCTCCATTCTTGTACGGACAAACTAGCCATACAGGCCGAGGTTTGGTGCCGGGTATTTAATGGACGCGAGGGGATAAAACGCCAATCAATGTGCACAGGCTACATTCATTTCGGCCTCCCTTTTAGGTTGAGAGGCATAGATATATTCCGCGTCAAAGAAATAGACCCTAATGGATGCATTTGACGTTTTGTCAACAGAAGTCATGGACCTAGGGCTTAAACGCTGTTCTCTCGGTGTTTTATTTTTATCACGTATTTTTCCAGAACATGCATTGCAGTAAATGTACTTAGCTCTCTAATATCTACAGTCCTTTGACAGAGATGTATATTTTACCCATAGCAGTTCATAGTTCATAGATAAGTCTAAATTAATCAGCTTTCCCTCGTCAAATTGGCAGCAATTATTCTTTTTTTCCAACTCCTCCATAGTTTGCACCAAAAAAAATAATCTTCATTAAATCAGCTAACGTGAATGAGAAATTGCAAAATTTAACAGAAAACTTGCCAATTTACACACAAAAATAGTGATTATATAATTTACACTGCATTGCCAATTTAGAGACTTTAATGATCAGTTACAATTAAATCGTTCTTATTCCAGAACAGCACAACATACTGCATTAAAATGGACCAAACATTTTCAGTGAATTCTTCTCTTTCTGCTCATGTATTATTTGTAATTCTTAGCATTTTGGAGCAAAAGATACTCCAAAAGTGTCACTAAAAACGAGATACTGTACTTAATAGGAGTTAATAGGAGTATTTAATTCTAACACACGGCTGAAATACAATCAAATTTTGCGTACACTTTTAGCTTTCAAGCAAGACCTCAGATTTTCAACACAAGCCCGAAATACTTGTAACGTTAAAGGTCACAGAAAAATATTGCTGGGTTTTTATTTTCTTGAAGAGTAACATCTTTCCCCAGATTTTGAATAATGTAACAAACAGAGATCTAAAATCGGATAAGACATAGTCTAAGACTACGTAATCTCAATATATTAAAAACTTGAAAGTGAGAGGGAGATAAGAAGAAGAAGAAAAAAAAAGAATCCTGACTCAATTTGAAATGTCTAATTTGCAATACATCCCTGTAAAGCCTAAAGATTTAATATCCATTAACAGTGAAAAAAAAAAAGCACAAAAAATAATGCTGTATGTTCGTATGCTATCCAGGTTCCTCGCTTACGCCGCAGCGCAAGAAACCGACTCAGTGTAGGCCTACACTAACTCTTGTTTCCCTTGGGCGTCGATAGAAAGGATGGGATAGTCGGGGGGGGAGGGGCTAGGGTGGAGCGTGCCGCCCCCGTTCTGATAATCTTTAAGGATTTATTTTGTCTTAACATTTTCGATTAGAGGGCTATTTTTTCTTTACTTGTTAAAATTTTTGATTCTAAAAGCACTGGAGGCAGATCTTATTAAATAATTTTAGGGACCCACTTTAACGCCTTTGCAGCAGCTGCAGTGCACAAACATTGCAACCTCTTTTTGTTTACCCTTGCCAGCAAATTTTTAAATATATACCTTTTTTTTATTAATTTTTTTGTTGTTGGGGGGGGGGAGGGGTGTTATTGAAAAATGTTATTGTCAAAAGTCGACAAGAATTTTGGTCACTCAACCTCCAACCCCCACCCTTTTTAAAAGGCATATGGGCGCCTCTCGCTACTACAATCAAGTGTTAGCGCTCTTTTACTATTACGAGAAGATAAATCAAGGGTATTGAGGGCAATGATTGAAAAAAAAATTACTATGACCTTGTTGCCTTTGACCTTATGAAATCGTAATGTTGTTATTTTGATATAGAACTGCACTGAGCAAACTTATGGGTAAATTTAGTCTGACACCCCTCCCCGCCCTCATCAAAATTATTCTAGCAACGCCCCTAGCTATCGCAATCAAGTGCCAGACGTGAGAGGGTCAAGTTACAAGTAGAGATTTCTCTCGAGTGTTGCGAGCATGAATAAGACGCAGAGGATAAGCCTTAGAAATCAGAGAACTCAGACCAGGTTTAATGCACCGGATCCTTCGAAGAATAGATAGACATAACCTGAACAAAGTATAAGGTTTCTCACCAAAAATCATTGGGGAATATGATATTGAGAAATGGAGAACGGAATAATTGGAATGGAAGGTAGGGAAAGCGAGGGAATAGTGAAAGTATGCGTAAAAATGAAGAAGGAAACAAGAATACGGCAGTGATGGAATCAGCCTTAGAGGCTTAAGGATTTTGTCTGGATCCAAAAAACACTTTTAGGATAAAAATTGTTCACAAGGAGTAAATTTATCCGCAATGCTTTTGTTCCCTACATCCATTAAATATTACACGTGAATAGTGTACTGAATAATCTATTACCTTTACATTACTAACCGTCGTATCGAACATTTCCTAAAAGCAGTTTAATGGGCTGTATATACGGGGGAACTCGTTTTTCCGAAGGTTCGTATTTCCGAAACACAAATTTCCCCTATAGCAGGCGGTTCATAATTCCGAAAATGAAATAGGGTTCGTTATTCCGAATTTCGACATGAATAAACCCAACTAACACGATCGCAAAGACTTTCGAAAAAAATCAACTTAAGGGCAATTTCAATACCGATTGTCCTTTATAAATCATGTCCAGATTAAGTGACATCACTGTAACGTTTGTACATTTCATTGGGTGGTGGACAGGGTTATTGAAATTGCCTTAGGTTGATTTATCGAAAGTCTTTGCGATCGTGTTAACTGCATATTCACAATAATGATTCTCTTGGGGAAATAATATTGAGATATAAAATTATTAGAATAAAAATTAAATTTATTGGGGAAAAGGGGAAACAGAGAAAATATGGAAAGGGAGTAGAAAATACAGAAGCTATACAGCAAAAATGATGTTATATGGGGCGTTTTGACGTTTCAAATCTGACGTTGTATTTTTACGCTCAACACATGTAATATTTACATCCCGTAAACATACATGCCCGAACAAATTCATTATACAATTTTCTGTAAGGATTTAACGACTGCCAGGCTTCCTATATACTGATACTTCATTTTAGAAATGAATTAACATATTGATGCACAGGTTAGCAATATTTTATCGTATTGCAGTCTTATCGCACTAGCATCTCATATACAAGAGGGACGTGTTAAATTTACGTTTGAAAAGATGCAGCGAACCATTTTTCATTTAATAATGAGATTATGAGTTTGTTCAGTCTTGTATGCTCAGGGGGCTCAAACGTATATGTTAAAGGGAAAGTCTACCCTGATATTAAGTTGGTTTTAAAAGAAGCATAAAAACTAAAGAAACAAATCAATGGAATTTTGAGCAAAATCTTTTAAAGAAATGAGAAAGTTATGAATTTTTGAAGTTGTGATCAATCAAGCACATAATTATTGGCAACTCCATGACGTATCTTGCGAGCCCTTCTCCCATTTGCCCTTTACCGAAAATCATAAATTATCAATTTTTCTAATGAAAATATTTTATCACACATGCACCCTAGATAATTTATTCTCAATGCACTTATGCTTTTACACAAAACCTATATGATGCAAATCTATTCCGTCATCAAAAACAAAGAAAATGAAAACTTATGAATTTTTATGTACGGTGCAAATGGGAGAGGACCTCGCAAGATACATCACGGAGTTGCCAATTTTTGTTTATTTGATTACAACTTCAAAAATTCATAACTTTCTTATTTCTTATCGGAGTTCGCTCAAACTTTCACTAATCTGTTTCTCTCACTTTTCTTATTTTATTCCAATCAACTTAACACCAGGATGGACTTTCCCTTTAAGCGTAAAATACAAAGTTAGACTTGCTTGTTTATGGAAACTTTTCAGTAGTGGCATCAGTTGGCTCAACAATAATTATTCTTGCTTGTTGGCTGCTTATGTACGTATGCATAATATGTCTTTCAATGTAGTGGAGACTAATGAAACAAATCCAGAAACGGAAACGAAGGAATGGAGATTAAGAGAATCAAACGATGTCTACGATAACAAATATCTACATTTGGAACCGCAGGGTTCGCAATTAGTTTTCTTTTTGAAACAAGGTAATACAGTTTCTATATCTCTCCCATCTGCTTTCCTATACATACGACTTATTTCTATTTCTAGAGCGTTTTCTATTGCAAATATTCAATTCTTATATCTTCAGTGGTTTAACTTTGATGCAATTGTGCTTTTTCATCCCGCCCTCATTTCATCTCGTCTCCATGGTAACAGTGCTTTCAACGAGTTGATCGGCAACATCCAGGCACTTCAGAACAAGAATTATGGAGACAAGGAAAGAGGAGCAACCAGGTCAGTAATATCGATCTCATACACCCCCCCCTCCCCCACCCTACTACCCCTCTTATTTGAAAGAGGTGCATGAATATCCCATTACCCTCCCTGCAATCTCTGACGAAAATGCATGCTAAATTCCGCATGTAAGCCCCCAAAATGCAAGTATGCAATGCGTGTATTGCCTGAAAACTTGGATCGGAGGGAAAGGGAATCTAGTTTGAAACGCTTGAATGAAGATGTTTTAATCATTATCATCCTCTTCGATTTTACTTACTTTTGATTTGGGACTGCTATAGTTGGGAGTAATTGATTCTCATATAATCGTCATTTTCTCATAAAGGTATTCGGGTTTTCATATAATTTCGGTAATTTCGTTTTTAATCAAACCCATCTTTCAAAGCGGATTCCTATGCATTTTATCTCGTGGATAAGCTACTGAACAAAAACAGAATCCATCGAAGGTTTATTCCTTTATTGAAAAAGTTATTCATCTGAAGCAAATAAATTACAATATTGATACACTATATAAACTGATTTTTTAGTGAGATATTGAAACGACTAGCTATTTATAAATGCGATGAATGCATTTAAACTTTAAATGTCTTTATATCAGGATATTCAACCGTTGTGGTTATTTTTCAGGCTGGGGGGGGGGGGGAGGGGGGCTACTGCGGTAATGTAACATGAATAATCTTTTTTAATGTGCCTGTAGGAAACTATTCCCTCCCCCCCCCCCAAAAAAAAAAAAATAATAATAATAATAATAATAATAATAATAATGTGTAGCATATCTCGTTAATCATTCAGAGATGGGTTTTCTCAATCATATAGAGGTTTTTCGAATTTAATTTGATATCCATGTATTCTTTTCTCAAAAGTTATGAACTCCATTTTGATGCTCATACATTGATTTTTTATAGAATGAAACACTTTATAAACTGATTTCATATTCATTCGTGATGAAAATAAAACAGGGCTGTAATATTTAAGAAAATTGCTGAAGGTTCCAATCGCGTTATAGTTGAGATGGAGAAAGTCGTACGGGAAAAGAATAACGCCCTTTTGTCTCTGCGGTGACGATAATATTTGATTTTATACCCAGGGCTTTACGAGGAATTGACAGCACCGACTATGACCCAATTAAAGGGTTGGTAAAATGGATCACCAAAATCTCAAAGCGGTATACAATAAATAAATTTACTACCTCATTGGTTTTTCTTCTCCAGAATTCCCTCTAACCTGGTATTAACAAGAACTCTTTTGTATTGGTATCTTGCTTAGGTTAACAAGATTTTAATGTGATTAAGTTTCGGAAGTTTGGTTGCAAACTTTTATGAAAGAAGTTCAACCCAAGACGAACACTTAGAATATCCCATTGCAGCATCTTTAAGGGTGCAATATGTTACCAAGTGGTGTTCATTTTTTTTTAATTGTCACGCATTTTAACGCGTGCTATGTAACCTATAAAAGTGCTCTTTCAAAGGGTTCATAGCGAATATTTAAGGATATAAAGGTGTTAGAATGCACCTTGTAGGATGCAATGTTGCACCCCTAAAGATTCTGCGTTCGGGAAAATTTTAAGGTTGAATTTGTTTTATTAGTGTATGTTGTAGTACAAAGCACATTGCACATGCGAGATGCATATAGGTGAACACAAAGAGAGGTTTCTGAAGGGAAACACATTTCTCTACCTGTTCTTCTGTTTGTGGACAGTGTGGGGATTACCTTTATTTTCATGCTTTTGGTCTGGGTTTCTTTTCTTCCCCTATATCATTCTTTTTCCTTTTTGGTTTAAATTGGCATGGGATGAGTGAAGCAAATACGCCATTGAGCCAATTTTAAAAATGAGTAAGGCATGTGAACAAAAAAAGGATTTAAAAAATAAATACACGGGAGTGCAGTGGTAATCGAATTAGCTCTATGCACACCTTTAAACTGATTCTGCCAATATCCCACAGTTATATTAAACAATTTACTTGATATTCCTTTTTACATTATTTTCTTTCAAAATTTAGAGTTACTTTAAAATGCATAATGGTTTTACAATAGTACATAAAGGAACGCATTTATCTAAAGACGGTCACTCTCAACCACCCCTCACAATATCCTTATCTTAAAAACGGATTTTATATTTTTACAACAAAAATATGTATATATGAATAGACCAAGCGTCGAGGAGCTGAGTATTCCACACAGCAAAATACACAAGTGAGTTGCAATAAATAGAAATTCACCCCCATCCTGTACATTCGAAACAACACAGTGTATCCTTTCCATCGCATTATTATTTACATGGGCTATTATCATTAGCGGTGCCTAATTGTTTATCCCTTCATTTTTTTAGAGTTTCGATGCAAATGTTGAACTATTTTGTTGAATGACTTGATGTATTTTTTTTTCTCAGTAGATTAGAGTTTCATGATCATGATCTATAGAGTATTGTAGAATAGACCCCTCTTCTTTCCTGTAACCATCATTATACCCAGTCCCAAAACCGGAAATAAAAACTATATAATTCATACAAAGTAGCCCTTCATGAGACATCACATCATTATACCCAATCCCTAAACCGGAAATAAAACTATATATTTCATACAAAGTAGCCCTTCATGAGACATCACATCTTTATACCCAATCCCTAAACCGGAAATAAAACTATATATTTCATACAAAGTAGCCCTTCATGAGACATCACATCATTATACCCAATCCCTAAACCGGAAATAAAACTATATATTTCATACAAAGTAGCCCTTCATGAGACATCACATCATTATGCTCTCACTTAAATCACCCTCTATTCTCAAGTGGATATTAGCTCCTACCAATGGCGGACCTACGATTGCCATGAGCATGATGAGTGAATGAGAGCTGAGGGAAAGGGGAGGGGGGGGGGCAAATCTTTTAAAATCGCTAAAGTCCACTGTTCCTGCGTTTCAAGTGGAGTTAGGGCCGATTTTCCTCTTCCTCGCCAGCCTAAAACTACTGCCATTAAGGACTCTATTCAACTTTCATTCTGCGTATAAAGTTCTCTCGCAATAATATTCATATAGATAATTAGCATGGGTTAACTGAGTTGATTATACCTTATATAATCATATCAAACTGAGCCTAAATTTCAACATCTAATGAACAGTATTATTCAAACAGATCGTGGGAGTTTCATTATCTACTGTTTGCTTTTATTATTTAATATGTCTTATGATTACTATTTTTTCGGGTGTTATAACTAAGATAATTTTCTGCTACATACCATTTCTATACATCTTCGCTCATTTTGCCGACGTTTAAGATTATCACTTCTGCTACATCGCTATCAACAGATAAAAAGGAAAATCAATGAAATAAAAATGATTAATGCAATTTATACTACGGAATAGGTTTATGTTTATACATACATATTATCTAGTATTATTCAACAAATCAAACATAACATAGACACTCTTGGCCAGTCATATTAAAGCATTTAGTGTTTTCCAATAAAGATTAAATAGAAAGGAAATCAAAGATAACGATTTTGTCACCCACGGCTGTCCATATACACTCACAGCTGGTACAATCGTTCAGTCACCATCCTACAAGAAGAAGACAACAAGTATAAGAAATCGTAAGTGGTCGGTGATATTACAGCTATGATCATTAATTTCCTTTTTTTTTCTTTTATTATATTGTATGCGGTGGTGGTGGCACTAAAGTACCAAACACCAAAGCAAAATTCACAGCAAACCCATACGTAACTAATAACCTTCTAATTCAGTTTCGAATATTTAATTCTTCTCCACTGCTCATACTCATTCTGGTATAATGATCATTAATCGTAATCCCATTGCATCTATATCTAGCTATTAACTTTATCATTTATTTCGGTTTGTGTGGCTTACTAATCATGTAATTTTATCAACCTGCTTTTAATTTGATCAATTAACAGTTTGTAGTCATTTTGTGATTGCAGTGTAGTAAAGGCAGTAATATGCCTTGCACATTATACATTGGAAAGTTGCGAAACCAAACAGAAATGAAACGCAAGTCGCAAGTTTGCGATTTTGATTTGTTGGAAGTCAATCTGTGTTTATTTTGGGAAGTTTATATTTTTGTGAGAGGCACAAGGAATTTATCGCAAAGTTTTTGAGGAGATACAACTATTATATCACATGAGTCTTCATTTGTAGAAATATAAAATTCAAACTTTCAAGATCCAGTGGGGAATGTGAGTATGATGAATAATGTATTCCGCCAAATAGCTAGATTTCTGCACCAAGCTTGGAAAACTATAAAAGTTCTACTGATTTTCAGAAAATGATAACCATATTTGCTTGCACTGGATGATTATACATTTTGCAAATAGATCTTCAAATTTGACCAGTATTGAAGAATACCATAAAGTTAATAGTCATTAAGTTTTCTATCAAAATATTAAGAGCTGATGAAGCGAAGCTAAGAAAAATATTCAGAAAGTATAAATTTCTTTAAAAAAATATACAACTTAATGAGCATGCCTTTTTACATTAACTACAGCACGTAGTTTTATTCATATTGTTGAGTTGTGTAATATATATTACTGAATATGTATTTATCGATATCAAAGCTTTGTTATCAGAAAATGTAAGGTTTTTTAAAATGAATATCACTCATTTTAATGATTTAACTCAACATTATGTTTGCATGGTTTGCAGCCAATTAGTGGTTTAGCTGTCGCGGTGGGCTGGGGAAGGGATAGAGATTTTTTTTTTTTTTTTAATGCCATTGATGAAAAAATAAATCATAGTTTCTAACATGGAATTCATCTGCTTGCTTTTTATGATTTGCAGCGGTTTCCTTTTGAAAATATGGCTCCAGTTTACATGAAAATAAATGGAACAAAATCAAGACTAGCGTATTCATTTAGGCTGCCATGATCCAGACTCATGTCTGTATACTTATATTTTATTTAAGCAAATAAAATATACAACTAAATCAATATCTTTATGCCTAATTTGAAATTGTTTAAATATATAGTTAAAACCAGATCATAAATGTCTATGCACGGTTCACATCGAAGACCCATTTTCAGATCGGAAACTCTCCAGTCATGGCTGTTTGTATGTATGTATGTACATGTCCTTGTGAATTTGCCAAAATAAAGGCCTACATGATTATCGTTTTCGATTACAGAAAAAAACACTTTTAGACAGGGAAGTTTATGTTTGGAATATCTAAAGTTGAGCGTAAAATCTTCGGCTTTGCTTGAGTAGAAATGGTTTAGAAATGGTTTAGAAATCTTACATAGATGAAAATAACGATCACGTTTTTAAAAATCTGGTCCGATATCGGTATGAAAATTTGATATATTGTTTCAAAATAGTAAAATCAATGTTTTTTTTCTCTCAAATTATCGAGTAGGTCAAGCTCGGAGATGGACAACACCGAGATTGCACGAGTGAAGCCGATACAAGAAGAGCTAGCTACGATACATCTGGCTGATCTTGATATAGTCGCCACGTTGGGTGTTGGCGGATTCGGTCGAGTCGAGCTGGTAAGAAAACCGATCATGTGATGCGACATCATTTTGCTCAGGCGACAGTTGCTCTGGGGGGGGGGGGGGCGTTTCATCAAGTGTCTTGTCAGTGATTTTTACCGACAAATTTGCTTTCAGCCACTCCGATGCAAGGATTTCAGTAGCTTATAACAGTTATTGCAACTTGTCATTGATGACAAGTTTTATGAAACAGGGCCCGGGTTTTATTTCGTAAAAGATATAGGGTGTGGGTAAGTATTGCAGTCGGGTTTTAGGATAGTTTTAGAGCTCGAGGTGGGGTTAGGGGAAATGTTTGGCCCCCTTAGGACTTCGGTTAGTAGAAATGGCAGATTCGTTTAATACTAATGCAGTTTAAGCCTATGTAGTGTCTTGACAGCTCCGCGCATAAATGGTGAAAAATACTATTTCGTTACATATGTTATAGGACAAAAGAGGATATCAAGGATTTGGATACATAATTCTTGACGTGTGCAAAGCATCAAATGTTTCGTATAAATGTTTTATTTTGAAAAATTAACAAATAAACCCTGGATGCATTTGTAGATCGACTTTTAATCAATCAAAATGCTTAGATTTCGTGGGAAAGGGGCGCCGTCGCCCAGTGCGTGAAGCACCTGAAAAGGTCCCTGCTTCGAATCCGGTTTAGAATCCGATAATCCGAATCCGATATTAGAAATATTGATTCCAGGCAACAATAATGATAACTGATTAACACACGCATCTGTGAAAAGCCTAAGCTGCAACAAAAATCAACAACTTCCTTCCCTTTTTTCTCTCTGCCATGCCATATAGGTCCAGCTGGCAGGCGATAAGATGACATACGCCCTCAAGTGTTTGAAAAAGCATCACATCGTGGAGACTCGACAACAAGAACACATCTTTTCTGAGAAGAAGATTATGCTGGAATCTAGCTCCCCTTTCATTGTCAAGTAGGTTCAACCATAATATCTGTCTTTGCTTTCTGAATTTCCAAGTTTACAAATCATTGTTATGAATAGAAAGGATTTTTTT
Source organism: Heliocidaris tuberculata (assembly GCA_025618425.1). NCBI lineage: Eukaryota > Metazoa > Echinodermata > Echinoidea > Camarodonta > Echinometridae > Heliocidaris > Heliocidaris tuberculata. The sequence goes on from CM046851.1 coordinate 9,044,948, forward strand.
TAAAATGCTCAATAATTTGTAATCAAATTTTAAAAAGTGATCATGAAATCGGATAAAACTAAAAATAAGTGAGATATAAATTATGTATGTTATCCACTTTTGCGAGAGAGGACAATTAATTATATATATATATATATATATATATATATATATTCATGTTCCTGCCGTAGTGCGAAAAAAATCAGTCCTTTATGGGGGAGGGGACTTTTAAGTCATCATGACCTCATTATATTGAAAAAGAACGACATCATCTCGTTCACTCATTATTTGGACTTCGAATCACCCTTCCTTTACACAACGAGCGCAGATCCCCCTTTTTTATTGCCTCGAACTTTTATCTGTAACTTTATTTGTACATCAAATTTATGACTTACATTTACATCAAATTCATGACTTACACTTACATCAAATTTATGACTTTTTTCAAAACTGTACTTATGAAGTCTAATTTACCGATCAGTAAGAGAATTATTCTCTTGGATATATTCATTGATACAAATAATAATAACTTTGATAAAGGATAACATTAGTTTTGATTACAAGGATGTACCTATAACTCACTGGATATTTCTCCATTTTTTTAGATTGTTTAAGACGTTCCGTGATAAGAAGTATATCTACATGCTGATGGAGGTCTGTCTGGGAGGAGAACTCTGGACCATTCTTAGGGACAAGTAAGATGCTTTCCTTTAACCCTTTCATGACAGGATTTATTCAAGGGCTGATTTGATCACATTTTGTTCTTCAAATTGGCAACAATAATATTTTTCTTTTAGTGCTACATGGTTCCGATAAAACAACGTAATGTGTTTGAAAACAATATAAATGGGTAGGAACTTCGTAGAAAAGTTGAAAATTGGCAATTTCAATAAAAAACAATGATCTTGAATCTCCCAATGTGTTGCCAATTTAAGGATTTTAAAGCTTATTCTCCTTTTAGAAATTTCTGGCATCAACAAAAATGGACACAATGTGTGCAGATATTTTGCTCTTTCTACTCGTGCATCTGGTATACTTTTTAGAGCTCTGAATCAGAAGTTAATGAGCCAAACCACAAAGTGTGGTCAGTTGTATCGAAAGGGTTAAATTTCGTCACCCTGACTGAGCCCTATATCGATTGCTCTCCGTAGTTCTGTCCCGGAGTTGCCCCCACCAATGATGATTTCACCCTTTACGTATTCTTTGTAACCCAATGGCTAAAAGTTGCGTTGTGCGGCGTACCGAGCACGCCGAAATTACACGCAGGATCGGCGTAGTCCCTGCGTAGGTTATGCATAGGCTGGCGTACCATCGCGTATGCTAAAGTAACACATACGTAACACTACGCCAGCCTCAAATGATTTTTCGTCGGCGTGGGGTAGCGTACTATTGCGCAGGAATGGCGTACAGTAGCGTAGTGTTGCGTAGACTTGCGTAGACTTGCGTAAAAACTGCGTACTTTCTGCGCCCAGTGCTCTACGCCGAAAGTACGCGAAAAAATTAAACATGTTTAATTTTTTGCGTCCATCTCGCGTACCCCTTCGCGTCCCTCGGCGTATTGCCACGTAGGCCAGAGTAGGCACAGCATAGGGCAGCGTAAGCTCGGCGTAGTCGGTACGCCGCACTACGCAACTCTACGCAGGCCCGGTGTGAAAGCCCCTTAAGGTCTACACATAAACTAAAGGCTTGTGTTTATTTACAATTCTGGAAATTAGTAATGTTGAAATGGTTTTCAACTTTTTGAAAATACATGTGGTAAAATAATGTGATGGCAGCAGTGATATGGAATTATTAATAAATAACTCTTCTAGTTATGATGATATCCGCGATTTAAGGGTTATTCTTACAACCATATATGAATAGAATTCTTTTCATTCTTATTCAAATTGAACATTGATTATCCCTACCACAGTACGTTGTTTGTATTTCTTTAAACATTCAGGGGTTTTTTTACAAGCGAAAATAATAGACGATTCCGTTACTTTAACGACTATGTTAAATAAACACGATAAAAACTACTTTCGAAAAATAAACTCACGGGCAATTTCAAAGGCCTATTGTACTGCCCATAGAAATCAGGTTCGGATTACGTAATACGCCATTGTAATGTTCGCACATTTCTAAAGGTGATAGACAGGGCTATTGAAATTGCCTTGAGTTGATTTTTATCGTGTTAATAGTACATTGGAGGTATTGCCTTGAATTATTCATGACTTTGGGGGTTTGTTTTTCTATCCACATCATCTGCGATATTTTCTGTCGCATTTAGACAGACATCACCATTGATATCACCTTATGATTTTCTTTTACTAGGGGTCACTTTGATGATAGGACGTCGAGATTCAGCACCGCATGCGTAGTTGAAGCTTTCCATTACCTGCACAGTCGAGGCATTGTCTACCGCGATCTCAAGCCCGAAAACCTGCTGCTTGACAACAAAGGCTACGTCAAATTGGTATGTATGGGACTACAGAGAAAAGTTTCAATATTGATACAGTAATCATTGGCAGTATTTGACATAATCAGCACAAAACAAAAGTGTTAAGATTGTGCATAAATCTGTCGAAAACCGCTTTAAAATAACATGCAGGAAAGTTTCCGGTAAAAAGTCATCATCATTAAGTGTGTTAGAAGAGGTAATTTGCTCTTCTGTATTTCACTGTTTCTTCCTTCGTCAATGATGATAATGATAATGATACTTCACCCTCTGTTTGATTAATTATCTGATGGCCCAAATACTCTCAGGAATATTTCGTAACAGCCTAAAAATAATATATTTTACCTTTAACTCTTTAATTAGGAAAGGCACAAGCTAGAACCAAAACGAAATTTTACTTGAATGATCGTCATGTATTAAGGACTTTAATGGCATTTCACAGTCTGGTGTGGATATTCTAATTTGGACGTCTTTAATGTTAACATTTATTCACACTTAGCGCCCCCCCCCCCCCCCCCGTTACTTCGTCCCTATCACAATATATATTTTGAAGTATTTTAATGAAAAAATATGCCTATCCTTAATGAGATAATCATTCTCCGTAATGATTGTCAAAATGTTTCACGAACTCCAGTTCTGCCAGTCACAATAACGAGGGGATGTAACTTCTTGAAATTTCTTAAAAATTGGAATTAGTTACAGCATGCGTGCGGTAGTTAAAATGACACTCTAGTTCAACTCCTTGAGGCCGCAGAAGTGCACTTCTGAACAAAAGAAATCTTGTTGTTTTGATGAAGATTCACAGCGCTGTATTTTCTTTCGCGCAACATTTCTTCGTTGTGATTGCAGATATAGAGCGCAGTTCCATGGAGACCCTTTGATTAATGTGACATTCAAGCAATATAATCCAGTTTCATACTTTAATAAATCACGATAAGAGTGTTGTCAGAATAAGTAGCATCATGTATTTCCATGTTTTTTGTATTCAATAAGAGATTGTTAATGTGTTCTGCATCTAAATATGATTGCTAAAAAGAAAGAAAGAAAGAAAGAAAGAAAGAAAGACAGAAAGAAATGTGATCTGTCAATTTCACAAATGGAGATACTGATCTTGTTTACCAGGGTATCTCTTACGTTGTAGATTGAAAATTCTTAGGCTCATCTATGTCTTGATTGTGTTTGAGAGTTTTCAGCGGAATAAAGGTTAAGTGAAACGAGGTTGTGGACAAGATTGTGAAGGACATTTTATTTGTATAGTGATAGCTGTATGTAATTTCCAGCTATCTCCTTGTGGTCGTTAAAGAATGAAATGGATCGTTATGTACTTAAACATTGGCTAATATAGCAGGTGCCATTTTTTTGCCCGAATATCATTTTGTTAGTTTCAAAGATGAGCGAGTAAAGAGAATTAGGCTGTTTTTTATGTTGACAGTTACTGAGTTTTAAAGTAATTTTGTCACTGAATTGAGTATAGGCACGACATAATACGTTACATGGAGACCACCTTGCTATCCAAATAAAAGTTGATGGTTGTCCGATGGTCGTCCGAATATTAGGAGTTTTTGAATTATCTGGGGCTACAGAAGACCTAGACCTTCTGAGGCCGAAAAATGTTCTATTGTTTTTATTATAAAAAAATGTGGGACCAGGTCTTTAGCCTTGGGGAGCGTTTCATCAAGCGTTTTGTCAGTGATTTTTACCGATAAATTTGCTCTCAGCCAATCAGATGCAAGGATTTCAGTAGCTTATAACAGTTGTCGGTAAAAATCACTGACAAAACACTTGATGAAACGCTCCCCAAATGTCCGCGACCATGCATGGTCATAATCTCGCGATCACTTGACTATGCTAACACACAATTGTTCATTCTCTTTGATCTACAGGTCGACTTTGGTTTCGCGAAAAAGATCGGTTTCGGTCGTAAGACCTGGACCTTCTGCGGCACACCCGAGTACGTGGCACCGGAAATCATCCTCAACAAAGGCCATGACCTGTCATGTGACTACTGGTCCCTGGGGATCCTCATATTTGAGCTGCTGACTGGAAAGTAAGGATGTAATGATATCGTGTGGATTTGATAATATGATATATAACAAAATCGTCTTATTTATACCCAGAGTAGCGTCACCATTATTAATATTGCTCTTTATTAAAAGCGTTTCAAAACATGTCCACAATTTTAAGACTTTGAACATCATAACAATTACATACATGATGGTGTTAAGAAAATATTACTTTGTAGGACTGTATGATATGCTTTATTAGTGACCGATTTCATCATTTTTGATACATTGATACATTGTTCCCTAAACAAACTTCCAAATTGATACCACAAAATTTATATTAAAGTGACCATGTGGAAGAGGAATTGATGTCTGGCAAAAGAGAAGATACGAACTTATATTTTCCTAAATAAGGGGACCATGTCTAAAAATTGAGGGTTAGGTTATACTGCTATTGCACAGTATTTCTAAAAAGAACCACACTCCTCGTAGGAACCTTACAAGGCACTGCGAGTATCAATAAAAGTTCCTTAAACGATGCAAACGGTTTTTGGTTTTGTTGGAAAAATGGAAGTGATATACATCATTCAGCAACATGGTTAAACAAATAATTTCATCCACAGTCCCCCATTCACTGCCAATGATCCGATGAAGACGTACAACATCATTCTTAAGGGTATTGATATTGTCGAGTTCCCGCGAAAGATCCCCCGTAGCGCAGCAAACCTCATCAAGCGGCTTTGCAGGGACAACCCCGCCGAGAGAATCGGGTATCAGAAGAACGGCGTTAGTGATATCAAGAAACACAAGTAAGTTTCTCTATAATTCAGCTATTCCTTTCAGTTCTTTTCTCTTTTATTCATTTTCTCTTCTTGTTTTCTTCGTCTTCTCTTGTTTGCTCATGTTTGTTTTATTTTCTTTGACTTTGAAATATCACTCCATGTTACTTATTGTGTACATCCTATTTCCCCATAATTTCCCCCTCTTTTTGTATTGCTATTCTTTGATTTAAAAATGGCTTTAAGAATAGCATAACTGAGACAAAGATCATTCTGGTATTTTGCATTATCCGTCATGATCTTTAACTAAGTTTTTTTTTAATTTCCTGTTTAAGTTATGACCATTATGCTTGTCCTTTTACTCATTTTATTCTTATTTCATTTCTCTCCCTTTTATTTTAGCTAATCAGCCAAACCTCTTTCTCCGACCCTGTGTCCTTCTTGTCTACTCTCACAAAACTAAAAACAAAATAAAGAATCCTGCTATATGTGCAGAGCACTGAGAAATTCTTCTTTTTATATATATATATAGAAATGAAGTCAATGTATTTTTTCTAATTTTAAGTATTTTGTTTCATTTTCTTTTTCAGATGGTTCCAAGGTTTTGACTGGGAAGGTCTCAGGAAGCAAGAAATGGTCGCACCTCTTACTCCAAAGGTTCGTATAGCCTTTCAGAGGGGCACGGGGGCATGAGCCCCAATTGATTGGGGGAAAGAGAGAAAAAAAAAGAGTGAAAATGAAAGGGAGAGGGGGAAATGACGAGAAGAGAAAATGATAGGACCTCCACCACACCCTACCTTTAGTCAGTGACATTTAATCTGAAATTTATGATAAAAGCTTTGAATATTACTTCTATAAAAAAAAGTATATACAATTTTAAGAGTCTGTACGATGGTAAAAGCTGCGTGTAAATAAATTGTGAGACACTCGCTCTCTCTCTTAAAATTCGGCGTGCGCCGGAAATTAACTCAGAGTAAATTGCAGGTCTTCATGTTTCCTTATGTGTTTTGAATCGTTTACCATTTGAATGTCTCGTTATGTTTTTTTTAGGGATAATATCATGTATTTAACGATATACTTTATTTTTGAATGATTCGTCCCAGTAAATCTTTTCAATTTTCGTTAATATCTCTCCGTATTTTTCTTTTCCATATTTCAGGTAACCGGACCCGCCGACTACAGCAACTTCGACAGCTACCCGAAGGATGTCGACATGCCACCCGACGAAACGTCAGGATGGGACGAACACTTCTAAACGCGAACCGAAACCTACCCGAAGGGTTTCGGGGTCACACCCGATGAAACAATGGGTTGCGACGAACACTTTGAAACGCGAACAAGAACAATCCGAAGATTGTCGAAGCTCATCCGATGAAACAACCTTTCAATGCCCGAAGGTTGTCGAAACCCAACCTTATGACACTGCAGGATGGGATGAAAACTGCTGAAAGTGAACCACTTCTAAAATGTGACAAACTTGACAAAATAGGCCTGTTTGAAAATATTCTCGAGGAGGGCATTATATGTGAAGATTCGGTAGAAAATACATTTCGGCTATGATGGATTAGATAGTGAGAGCAATGATGATGTCTGAAAGAGGTGGAAATGAAATTTTCTTTTGGATGTATATTAAAGTGGGAGAACGTATTTGTTGACGAAAGCCAAAGTATGAACCGTTGATAAATAAACTGGCGTCACCAGATAGCGGAAAGAAGAGCGTATATTCAACTCGAGCACACATCTTCATGGAAGCGGATGTTCATTTGACGACTTGCTGTTTTATGATCGAATGTTTACTACCTAAATTGACTATCATGTCCAAACTTCGAGATGGAATTATTGAATCATCGAGAGAGCTTTAAATTAAAAGCAGATGTACTACTTTTCATGTATAGATTGCTAACAGAAAGATGAATAAATGTTACGTGTTCTCTCAAATTGCATGTATGTGTGTTTACAAAATTTAGCCTACATGCGTAAATCTATTCGTCGAGGTTTGAATTGTTAAAAAGGCAGTTCAGTTGCGTCTTGAGTTGTCATGGAAATAAGTACACATTCGTCAAGCACATGACGCTATGGAAACGAAACTGCTTGATGACCATTTTAAGGATCGCAACATACGTCATACCAGAATAGTAGTAGGTTGTTGAACGGATCAAACGATATTATTGATTAAAATAACGACCTTTTCAGTAAATAGGTACGTTAGAAGTTAAACTTATGTTAAGGATTACCCAAATAGTAGGATACAAAGATTTGCAAAGTATGATTAGATGTGAACATGACTTTGAGATACGAACAAATATACATATATATTTTTATAATGATAATTATTCAGGATAGTTTTCAAAATTTGTTACGTATAAAAGGGCAACGCAGTACACACGATTTACGAGGTGAGCCTGACAACACTTTAAACATGTGGGATAAAATTTTACCCTATATTGGGTAAAAATGGAACATGCGTGTTTATTGAGTAAAATCTGACCCAATATCGATCGAATTTTACCCTCTGTTGGGTAAATTTTTCCCACCATTGGGTAAATTTTTCCCACCATTGGGCAAAGTTTTACCCAGCAGTTTTAAAGTGAATGAATCGATCTCACTTGTTATACCGAATCGATTGCTTTTGATTCGGTAACATCGCTTTCCGCACAAACACCCAGCTAGAACTGGCAACTCTGGCATCAAGGTCTATTGTAGTGGAATAATGTCAAACTTTGTGCAGTATACTTGAAGAAAAGGGCCTTTAAAAATACATATCTTATCGTACTTATAGTACGTGTACCTGTAAATATGGCTATGTATATATTTATTATTGAAAGATGAAACTGTACTGATACTATGGCATTTATATTTAAAAGCCTTATTTTATCTTATTTGAGCGGGTAAAAAGACCTATTTTGAAGAAAATAGTATTTTACGATGTTCCAATGTTTTGATTAGGTTTAATATATTGGAAGTATTTCATTAGATGAATTAGATTTGATTGGTTTCTCTTTTTAACTACTGCAATTATTGATTAAGTGGAAAGCAATGGTATCTTGTAAGAATATATCTCCCGATAATCTTGCTATTAGAAAAGGGGTGATTGCGTTATAGTTTTAACATCATATGACAGAACATAACTTTTTTTAAAGGTCAGTAGTTGGTTTTACTGTGAGTTTTTCTCATTGTTTGCCAGATTTTCAAAGTGATTGTATCATTCTAAAATATTTGATATCATTTTGGAAAGCAAAATTATATTACCTCAATTAATTATTTAAGCTACATACACGTATTGTGATTTTTTTTTCTATTTCGATTCTAGAATATTTAAAGATTGAAATCAGGATACCATTATGTTTTAGTTTTTGCTAACTATTTCTTGAAATGTTTTGAAATACAGAAATCAAGCCATTTCGTTACTACGATATTCAAACATGTCTGCTTGAATATTGTCGCAAGAACTTTTTTTTTCTTCGAATTCGCTTTAAAAATTTTGAACGGTACCACTCATAATGTTAATTAAGACATATATACATAAAGTATTTCTAGAAATTATTTTGAAAAGAAAACTTTTGATGATTTTCATGTAGACTATCATTCATCATTATGTTTCTAGTAATGCAATTTGTTCAATTTGGGAATTATTGAAAATTTGTAATTTGTAATACTAAAACAGCTTATAAATGAACTTTCAGGCGACTTCGTGAATTCACGTCATTGTACATATTATATTGATTACATTTGAAATGTGTGCTAAAACTACATTATGAGGATACGAACATAGGAAATAATTCTTTCGCAATTATGTAATATATTGAATAGTTTACATTACAGTGATATATTTAATGTTAGCTTTTGGCGGCAGAAGGCGAATTAGTACAACATGCATTATGATGATGCAAAAGTAACATAAGACAAACCTGTAGTTAATAGTAGGGAATTTAGATAATTGTTATTACTCAATTTGATGGATGCATTATGATGATGCAAAATTTTGTATGAATCACTTCCTCTTTTTTTTTTTTTCATTTCGAACAAAGAAAGAACAAATTTTCCTGACAATGCTATTTGCTTCGGAAAATTACATGAATTACGAAATTAATATATTTGGGGTATTAATGGAATTATATATTTGACATGTAAGAAGATGAGAAGAGTGTTTTTGTATCTGGATGACAACTAATCTGTATCATTAAAGAAAATGTATGGACATGTTTTCGCTGTTCACAAAGTTTGTTTCACTTTTTTTTCTTCATTTTTGAGCTATTAATTTTGCATAATGTTGGTCGAGTTTGAGTGTTAAAGATATATAGCAGGACATCTGGGAGGGGGGGGGTTACATAATTACAGAGAAAAGTGAGAGCGATAGAGGGAGAAACAGATAGACAGGGAGAGACAGTGAGAGACACATATGCACTTACACAAACACACGCACACATAAAAAGAGGGACTTATGAAGAGAGACAGAGACAGAATAGAGAGAGAGAGAGAGAGAGAGAGAGAGGAGGGAAAGTGAAAAGAAGGAATGTGAGAGATTGAAAGATAGATTGAGAGAAATGAACAACACATACACACGCCCATAACAACCTCTACACACAAACACTCATCCCTCCGCCCCCCCTAACACACACACACAATCAACACACACGCGTATGAACATACTGAGCCTGTTTCATTAATCCGGGGACATAAACTGTAGACTGTTAGTATCGGCAGCAGAATCAATACAATAATTATAACAGTAACTGAGGGAATGAAATTTGTAGAGTCTTTGAATCACTGTAACCATTTTTTTTTTCAAAACAAAATTATACAAAGGTGCAACAAACTTTACAAAAAATGCGTGGAGGCGCATTTCGCTCTAATGGTACGGTACACCGATGGATATTATCATGCACTACTACATCATAATCATTTCATAAATATTTGTGTCAGATTTGTAAATCCTCATAATCAGTTTTTGTTATATCAGCGAAAAAAAACCAAATATAAAATTATTACATTCTGTACACGTATTTTTCAATACAAATATTATCATCCTCATCATTCTGTAACTATATACAAGCATATTTTCTTAGTTTCATTTAAAGATTTGTTCAGCTCTGGCTGAAATGAATTCATGAAATATTCCTTTAGTTTCAACATGACTAGTTAACATGATATTTCAATACTACAATATTCGGCGTGCTATTATTAGGCCTATACAATGTACCGTTTACCTTATGCAGAGTACATTAACTTGAAATAAATATTTAATTCTCATTCTCATAAACATTTGTGATAGGTGATAAAATACATAGTATGATCATAATTAAATTAGCATGTTCAGAGCACTACCAATTTGAGAGCTTTTTACCTTTCAATTCAACATTACAATAATAATGTTGTAAAATAGTATGGTCTTGTTATAAGAAAATCTGTTTACTTAACAGTCAACCTATAATAAATATAATAATAATAAATAATAATAACGTTTATTTACCCAGGGTAGCCACTTCAGTTATCAACTGCTCTTCCAGCAGGCCCTGCATAACATAATATGTTATTATTACCCTTCTCCATTCTAATATGCCAAGCGCCTGGCTAGGAGGCAGAAGGCCCCATTTTTAAAGTCTTTGGTATGACTCGGCCGGGGTTCGAACCCACGACCTCCCGTTCATGAGGCGGGCGCTCTAACCAACTGAGCCAAAATGCTTTAGTTTATAAAGGAAATTTTAATCACTGCCTTAGAATCCGAAGAGAAACACTACTCTCTAACAATTAAAGAATGCTCTTTGTTTTAAATATTAAACAAATAACATGTGTATTAACACCTTTTGGTCATTTCACTTTATTTCTTGACTCTACGGATCAATATTTTTGCGTCACTATACGATTATGTTTTGTGTGAAATATTTTGCATGATTTTTCAAACCCTTGCTCTTAACTCTAAATCCATTAAGTATTTACATTCTACATGAGATGCATCCATTTTCTTATAATATTGTAGAAAAGGCCTTATGCCATACACATGCATATGAAGATACCCGGACAATGTGGTTGAATTATGGCACGCACGCATTTTAGCGCGAAACAAGAAACCAAAGAGGGCTCTAAATATTCCTTAATAAAATTATTTGATAGTCCTGTCTTTAAACCATTACAATGGCCTCCCTTTTGGACTATAATAACAATACCCTGGCCCGTTATTAACAACTTTACGATGTCAAATGCGAGCACCATAAAATTTGGGTTGTATACATTATACAGGCTTTCATGATACACACCATAATGTGACATAATCATGTGTATTCTCCTTTATAAGTTTGTTAATTCTCAAGTAAGCAATCTTTTTTCAGGCATAAATAAAATATCAAAATCATGTCATGAATATGACATGGAATATAATGCCTTGTAACTAGATGCACATGTGCCTGAATTGCAAATTAACTGGAAAAGGCGTGCATGAATTATGTCGTCATTATACTTCCTAGTTAAGGATACGAGATATGGGAGATCAGTATGGATTTATTATCTTAGAAACAAATTTTGTTTAACATGCCTAAAAATTTTCGCAACAAGTGTTTGAAATAAAACTGAATACGAATTGAAAAATCTTGAAAGTTATAGGGTTAAAATATCCCTTTTCATGTACATCTTGGTCAGATGTATGTTTGCTAAAAGAAAGTATATCACATAAAATTAAATGTAATTCACTAACAGACAAAAAACATCGAAATTTTAACGATGACAAATTGTATCAAAAATGTCAAAGAAATGAGCTACAGGAAGAGATCTACAGCACAAAAAACAAGACATCGTAATCAACTATAGAATCCAATCAATGTTATTACTAAGAGCTATATTGATCGTTTTTATATAAAGAGCGCTTCAACCACACATAGTTTTATATTGGAAAGAAGAGAGGAACAACATGTCTTGCTGACATTGGGTCAATATGGTGAACTTGGATGTCAAATATTAATGCACGTCAAATGTGAAATTTCTTTGAAAGGTGTAATGTGGATTTTTTTTTTTCGAAAAAGATGAAGTTCTTAGCAGAGTATTCGCAAAATAGAAGTATCAGTATGCACTGAATTTAAACCAGGTTTTCTACAGGTGATATTTAAGCTATTTTGCCCAAAAATTTCTCTGTTTTGACACACATTTTCTGTATTTACAAAACGACCAATCTGGAATGATTTTTAAAATTTTTCTTGAATATGTTAAATGTAAACAGTAATATTCTTAACACAATTAAAACACGTTACTACATAAGCATTCACTGCTTTTTACATACGAAATACTTGCTTGGATTAAATAAGAATTTAGTCAATGTTTATTTATTTTACTGGTAATTTATATGTTATCTTATATCTTCGATGTTTTCACCATATCATCTTTTACATTCACTATTTCATATTCATCTTCTTCATATTGAAAATGGAAGTTCTGATATATGTCCGTTGATTGTCTAGTGAGAGAACTGTATCCGTTGCCGTCTGCCGATGGGTCATTCTGCTTTGTCAGGGTTTTGTCTACTGATACAGGGGTATTCTCAGCTTTATCAGATCTGAAATTAAAAGGATGGTACCTCAAATGTAATTGCTTTACAAACGGCTTATATGGTTTACACAACATAATGAATTTATCTGACGGTTAATTCATTTTTGATACTTTGTGTGCGGAGATTATGAAGAGTACTGAATGAGAAACTTACCTTTAATACCAACCCAACCTATTTAAGGAAGCTAAGGTTCATATTCAAAACCCATGAAATCCCTTTACAACAGTGTAAATTACACGGAAAACGCAATTCTAAATATTTGGCGCTTTAATTCAAACGTTCATAAATCCGAAAATGAATCAGGCTTCTTAATTTCGATATTGAAGAAAAATCACAATTCCCAAAATAAACTAAGGTCCATCATTCCATATCATTTTCAAAATTACGGACGAAAAATTACGGACGAAAAATCGAAGTGTGGAGATAGCGGAGTGTCGAAACATCGGGGTGTCAAAACATCGGACTAGTGATTCTGTGAAAGATAAGGGTGTTGGAAGAGGTTACATGAAATTGTGGTATTTCCCACAGTTCGTTTACTCCGAAGGTTCGTTACTCTGAAGGTTCATAAATACAAAGGTACGTAATCCCGAAAAACTAGGGGTTCATAATTCCGAAGGTTCATATTCCGAAAATGTAATAAAACCCTACATCTTTTTTTTTCTCGGAATTACGAAACTTCTGAATAATGAACCCAATTTCATTTCCGGCATTGTAAACCCTTTTTCATTCTTTGAAATACGAATCTTATTTCATTTTCGGAATTATGAACCCTATTTCATTTTCGCAATTTTGAACTTTCTTATCATAAACGAAAGGGTTCGGAATAACGAACCTTCGATGTAATGCAACAAATGCTCGGAATTATGAACCTCCTGGTATGGGAAATTTGTGTTTCGGAATTATGAACCTTCGGGAAAACGAGTGTCCCCGTTGGAAGATAGGGGTGTTAAAACATAGGTGTATTTGGTATGCTTGATTAAATGAATAGTATAATGAAATAAAACTGAATTTGGAAGTAATCATGCGATGGTCTTGTGTGAGTTGCAGAAAAGGAACGAATTTTTACCTTCTGCGTTTGTAGATGTACAAGGAGACAATGATGATTATGATGATAAGCATGATAAGAACGACTGGTACGGTTGATGTGATCGTCACGGTCATTTTGTTTGAAATGTCAGCATCTTTAGAAATTAAGAGAATAAAAAAATAATATAAATGAAAGCAATATTAACGCATGTAGCATTCGGTATAAAAACGCATTTGAAACAAAATATTATAATGTGTTGCGTTTTGTTAAATAAAAGCGAAAAAAGAAGAGGTCTTTCTAATAAAAAGATGGCGCCTTTTCAGTTACAAGGGCTTGAACAGTGTAATAATGTCATTGTTATTGGATACAATAAAAAAAATATTTCGCACAATACAGTCCACACTCTCCATTTTATAGGCGACACGTACTAAATCAACCATATATATATATATATATATATATATATATATATATATATATCTTATGATGTTAATGTTATCAAGTGGTAGCCTAATATTACTTTGTTAGTTATCATTCGGGTATTCAAAACACTTTATCCTAGTCATAGGCGCTTGGAAGAGAATTCAACGTTCATAATTTGCTTATTTACAGTTTTGAATCAGCGAGTAATTCAATTCAATTCAATTCAATTTTATTTCGCAAGATAAAATCAATATACATGGTAACAATAGATTAAAATACATATACAAAATTATGCGGGGCTTTTCATGAAGGTTAAAAAACCTGTAGTATTTGGATCGCCCATTAGACAATAGAAAAAGAGAACCAAATTATTTAGGCACAAAAACAATATAATGCACCTAAACACACACAAACACCAACAACAGAAAAAAAAGGAATTGAAAAAAAAAAGACAAACAAAAAGGAGGAAAAAGAAGAAAAAATGTAAGGGAATTCGAATATAACATCGTAATTAACTGTGATAATTAATAATTATTTACTAAAAATGTTTTATATTTTTTCCTAAAGGAAGATACAAATTGTGATTTTGTTATGTCATGGGGAATAATATTCCAATGTTTAGGACCTGTGTAACTCATTGACTTAGCTTCATGACTTGATTTAATGGACCATAAATGAAATTTGTTTGAAGATCTAGTATTATAATTATGAACTTGACTATTATATTGAAAGATGTCTAAAAAAAGGGGTAGGTAATAAGCTATGTTTATATTTATACATGAACGTTGCAATTTCTTGCTTATTTATATCAGATATATTTAATAATGATAATTTCTTGAAAATAGGAGCAGATGGCGATAAATAGTGAGAATTAGTAGCTATTCTTAAACATTTCTTTTGAAGTTTAAATAATGTGTCTAATTCAGTTTGAGTTGCATTTGTAGCCCATACAATATTACAGAGTAAGCTTCGCATTAAATCATAAAATATCATCAATGTTCTTACCTTTAAGTTTAATGGGTTTCATCGCTGGTCCATCGACGTAGTAAAAATCCTACGATAAGAAAATGGAAATATTAAATCCTAAAGAGTGACAAGGCTTGTCGTTTCAAACCATTTATACCTAGCGATCAGTTGTAGCATATTGCTTCGAAAAAGACAAACTCATGTAATGTTCACATTTTTAATTTTTTTTTTTAATCTGAGCGTTACAAGACTACTACAGCCGAATTTTTACTCCTGGAAATTCCCCCTGCAAGACAAACATTCCCTTCAAGATTTACCCCAACTATCCTAGGGGTAGTTGTCCCAGGGGGTAATTGTTGGAGTTTTTTGTCGCCGGAGCTAGTAGTTGTCCTCTAAGCTAGTTGTCCGGGGTGATAATCCAGGGGATAGTTGTCCTAGATTTTAATCCGAGATGGTATAGCCAACAGTATTTGATATCATTACTATAAACATGTAGTATAGGGATGTGAAGTATGGGATAATCCATTAAATGTATATGCATTGAAATATAAAGAATTTTCGTTTTTAATACTCTAACACTTTGAATAAAAAAAGTAAATGACATACGGATGCAGTTAACTAGAATAACGGCTAATCAGTTGTGCCAGTGGTATGTGATTATACAGAGAAGAAAGAAAGAAGCTCTCTACGAAATAAACCTACCCCTTCTTGGCCGGTCGGTGAATACACTCGGAGAAAACAGGTGTAATAACCCCCAGCATTGAGAGGACCGTTGGTAGCGTGGAGGGTAGAAGCAGTGACGGTATCTCGTCTTATTCTTTGTTCATCATTTGCTTCATTCCCCATGTCGCATTCCGATTGAACCTCGGTCAGGGATCCGATTGTGATGGTATTGTTGGCTGGTAGTCTGTTGTATTTTAAGAAGACAGTATCCTCGTAACTAGTTTGTATGTCTATTATTTCATGTGAATAAAATAGGATAGGTTGTACAATATATAGATGTATTGTGTAGTTTTTTAAAGTAGATATTCATTGATTTTTAAAACTGACTTAAGTTTCATTATTGCGTAGGTGAAGCTTAGACCGGACAAGTTTGTCAAAATTCGACGCTTGCAAACATTCGAAGTAATGATTATTATCAATTACAAACTGCTAAAATACAGCCCCGACATAGCACCTGAACAGCTCTCCGAAAGCCGCTGAAATGTGTGACGTCAAAGAGAGGACGTTAATTGCACAAGCAGACGATGTCCCATAACATGTCACATATTTTCAGTGCCTGTTTTGTCATCTTCTCTTCAGTAATTTCACTTCACTAGCATTAGTCTATTATGTTTAATCCATATATTGCCTCACTCTAAACCCCGTGCATGGGTTTATTTGGATGGAAAATGAAGCGTTACAGGAATAAAGGAATCAGTTGCTTGTAAACAAAATAGACGCCATTGCATTCACAGCTGCATACACCGCTGGACGTTCGGCGTTGAATGAGGGATAAATACCGTCCTTGCAATCATTCAGCGGGCTTTTCAATTTGAAAGTGTGGTTTCTTTGATTGTTCATTAACCCTCATCCTATATATTTACCAAAAAAAAGATTTCAGTAATCAGAATCTGTTTCATTCCCATTTTAGAATGGTGTGAAATATGGGCACGTTTGAATACACTAAATTCTTTATAATTTGAGAAATAACTGCACTGCACTTATGTTCATTCTTTATGGGACGTCGTCTGCTTGGACAGGATTGTTCCTTTATTGACGTCATTGAAACATTGTTATTTTTTTGGCGAAGCGCTTGTATATCGCAGATGCTGGGAGGTAGTTTTATTTGTATTATTGTTTAATTACCTGATATGTAGTTGACTTTAAACTGATACGATTGCTATCTGTTAACTTGCCAGTTTCTAGTGATACATTATTTATCATATTTGTGATTTTCTTTGAATGTGTACTTTAAATTTTTATTTGTATTTTTTAATTTGACGAGATTCTTCCCGGCAGTCTGGCGAATGGTATAGCTATTAAAGAGCAGGCACGACATGTTACGTGTTTACAGAAAATACGCCAAGCTGTCCATATTTAGCATACGTGAGTATGGTACATTAGAGATCCTGTGCAAAAAAATCTCATGAAAAAAGTTCTATACTAAATTATCGATTTTTTAAATGAAAGGGAACTGTTCAAGGAAAAAAAAAATGAAGAAAAAAAAAAAACTTTGAAAACTTTAACACTGTAATTAGACCCAAATGTTTCATTTTTTCTCAAAATATCCTGTTTCTGGGTATTTTGTCACGAATCGTGTACATAACCAAACACACGCTCGCGCACACACGCGCACACCCACACGCGCACACACCCACACACACGCGCACATAGGTCTGGCCATGCCGACCACATGTTCTTCCCTGATGGTGGAAGCGCAGCCCACAAAGAGATCGAGACACTGCACGGCGATATATAGCCTGTTGTCGTGATTACCGGCAGGGTCCCCCTCTTTATTCTTAAGAAAAGGAATGATTGATACAGCATTATATGAAACCATCTGACTTACGTATGGAACACTAACGCCCTGAAAGGAATTCCTATCTGGTCTTTGGAGATGTAGTAGTCCCTTGTATTGACAATGCTGTAGGCATCGTCGCCGGTATCGATAGTGGTCGATGAATTGTGGAGTTGAACAACGACAAATTCAAAACAGCTGTGATAAGGGAGTTAGGAAATGAAGGTTTATTTTGAATAATTGAAGATAGAATCTTCAAGAAGTCCTAGCATATTTATAGACAATTTCAAGATACATTGGTGTATTATTTTTTAATGAATCATGAAAGACATAACTGATAGGCCTATCTTGAAATATGGTCAAATTGGGTTAGTATCCAAATTTGAAGTTCTGTTTTATTTATGGTAGACTGTACTCAATATTGGCCCTGATCGTAAAACACAGGCCTAATAAGAAAACTTGTGTAATGTTAATACAAAATAATTGGTTTGTGTCCGTATTCACTCAAACAAAAGAAGGAAAGATTAACTTGAAAAAAGGTTATTTAACCGTGCTACTTGACAAAACGAAAGAATAAACAATTATGTTTTTCGTTATTGTTGTTTGTTTTTCAATTCATGGAAAACCGGTACTGGTCATTCGAGTGACAGGCATGGCACATGGGATGTTTCATGAGAAACTAATTTCAAAATCTTTCTAAAAATACTAAATATGTAGAATAAGTATTATACCTGATGACTCCGTTGGATTCGTGATAGGAAGGCATGATGATTTCAAAACTAAACTGACCAATTCTATCATCGGCTGCGAACAGAATTGGAGGTCTTACATGAACTAATGGAAGAGAAGGTGGAGAAGACTGTAAAATCAGAAATCGTACAAAAATGTGAAGTGCAAAAGAAGACCAAAAAGAAAAAAAAATGCTTGAGGAGTGGACTGACGTTATATAATTGACACTTTAGGATTTACTTTTTCTTTGTATTTTTCACGTTGGTTGGAATATTTTTTGTTCTACTTTTTTCGTTTCATTTACTGTGGATTGCCAAAACTGTTTTCCAGTCTTTAGACCTAAGTATGTAGAACAATTACATTAAACATGGTAATCCCTTTTCCATACTCGATTTAAATTTTGAATTGAATGGATTGAAATCGTTCATATTGTTTTGGCTTCATTGTCTTAATTATAGGTACAGTTTTACAGCACAAATTTAGGAATGCAAGACATCCCCCCCCCCAAAAAAAAAAAAAAAAAACATACGGAAATAGACAACTAAAACCAATGGGTGTGGGAGCAAGGCATGTCATTTCACATAAATACTTTTAAGTTGACCAAACTTATAGTGACTTGGAAAGCAAGCCTTAATCATGTTAATAGCAAATTGCTCCGAAAGTAAAAGGGGAACGCAAAGAAGCAGACTCGTTAAACTCTGAACGAAATCGGACAACAATTAAAAGAAATTTATTGACTTTTGAAAGTTGCTATCATATTATGGGATTTCTAATTGGCCGAATCGGTAATGTCAATATAATAAAGTGGTGGACAACGGACCTATTTGTTCCAACTCACAAAACGACTAAGATGTCATTTTTTCCAAAGGTATTTATTGGTAGGATCATTTTCTTTTTGGAAGATCTAAAATAATAATCCATAACACTTTTAGTAATGCCTAGAGGGAAGAGGCTTAGGAGAAAACAGAATATAATGATATTTTAGAGTACAACACATGTAAGAGTTGTCCACAAATACGTCACAATCGATTGACCAAATTGCCCATTTTGAGATTCACATAGACTCCGTGATTTCAGACATTCATATATTAAATTTTTTTCCAAATTATTTTTCTGATTTCTTTCCAACTTTCACCATACTGTTTCTCGTATTTTTCTGCTTTCTCACAAATCCACTTATTACAAAGGTTGGATTGCCCATCAAAGCAAATTCAACTTGGAAAAGAAATCATGAGTTACGGGGCTAGGCTGCAATTTTTGTCAGTATATGCCCGAACAATCACCAATATTGCGTGTAGTCTGCGCCGGAAAATTCATTCGAGAGGTGACCCCAAGGCTGTTAGAGCAGATGATGTGGAAGGAGTAGTCGGTGTATGGAAGAAGTCCTGTAAGTCTTACTGGCGGCTCAGGGCTTAGTTTGATAGACTGTGTATCGCCTACATATGCAGTGCACCGATCGTAAAGACCAACTGCATCTTGCGTGGTATTCCAGGTTACGATGATTTCAGTCGTTCCAATCGAGACAATGCGCGGGTTAAGTATGCCTAGACAAAACCCAGAAAAGAATAAAATACTACTATAATGATAATACTAACGATAATTATAACAACAATAATAGTATTAACAGTAATAAATATAAAAATAGGGATGATAATAATAATAAAAGTAATAAAAACAACAATAACAATAGTAATAATAATAATAATAATAATAATATTAATAATAATAATAATAATATTAATAATAATAATAATAATAATAATAATAATAATAATAATAATAATAATAATAATAACAATAATAATGATATTGATAATTAAATATTTGGCCACGAGAGGATCTGGATGAATCTTACTTGTTTGCTATTTAGCATACAGACCTGTCGACTGACTGTGAAATTACAAAATGTAGGTGTGAAAGTTCGTTTGGCAATCAATATTAATTGAAGTTGGTACATACCATGTAAAGCATGTGTATAATTTGTGACGTCATGTGATGCCGAGGCACTCGTAGAGATCAGCGTCCTGTAGCCTGAGGCTGCTCGGTACAAGTAAGATTCTCCATCTCCTTTACTATAAACTACTGCACGAAACCCCGGGTAAATTGAGTGACCGTCAGATGTGATGACGCGTTCACTCTTAAGAGAATATCGGCCACCATCAACCTCCGACCATTTTGAGCAGATTTCTGTCATGTTCAGTATCTCAAGAGAATATTCCTCTATCCATGTTAGCTGTCAAAACAAACAGCAGTCCGTTCATTTCATAATAATGATATAGTATACATGTACTTGTAGGAGAAACTCTAGTTAAATCTATTGGGGTTGAGGTGAGTGTTACAGTAGATGGGAGCAGCCCGAAGAAGATGCTACAATTGCGGGGGCTAAAACTCCATAGACTTAGCTATTGTCTCGAATTTATTCTATATTTTGTTTTATGTTTTAACTTTACTGCATTTTGTACCGTAAGAAGTGCTGCAATAAAGAAAAGTAATAACTTAATCATCAGCCTAAATATTCCGACGTCGCGAAATGACGTTATTTTCGCCAGGAAACGGAAACAAAAACGCGCTTCTGCAGTTGTACTGCGGGGGTAGCCTAAGCGTATAACTTGGCTGTCTACACAAAAACTGCCTACTGCAAGCCAAGTAGGGGGAAAACCGGTGAAAATATCCTTCTCCAATCTAACAGCTATGGAAATTTTGAATTTTGTACAGCAACCAATGGCAAAGGCTACTTTCGTCCCCCCCCCCCCCCCCCCCCCGGCAGTGACAAGAAATCTCCGCACATGGTAAAGGGGTTGTTTTAGGAGACCTACGTTTGATCACATGAAGTGCTGTTGACTAATGTATGTACATGAAAACGTTCTATGAGCAATGATGAGGGATATAATTTTTTTTAATCCTGCGTAGCAACAACAATATAAATTCTCCTTGCTCTACAAACCAAATCAATCGTATTTGAATGAGGTCACGGTACCCTTATCGCTTAGCTATCAAATACACTGTAATATAAATAACGACAAAACACAGTAATTAATAATATTGTCACAATATATCAAGATAATTTTTGGTGGTGATTTAATTCGATGTTCTACCGGGAAATATTTTCTTTGATTGACTCCTCACTACCACAATAAACTACAGCACATGGTTGTAACTTACTGACAGTCGTTGATGGTCCTTGAAAACAAAGATATTCTTCAAGTAGCGACATTCAGCTGTGATTTCAAGATAGGTTGTATCAATGTTTGATGAAATGCCAGTAAACTCGTAAACTGGGAACGTTGCCTCCTTTACAAACTGTTCATTCGATGGAACTTGAACCATTGACGGATCGCTATCAACCGCGTCCGTGCCGTCTGCTCTTTTTCCTTTCACATACTGCATGACTGAGATGGGTTTGTTTGCCGATACGAAGATCATTTCTTGAGATGGCATATCAACTGTGGTATAATCGCCCATATTCATAGTCACAGTGCTATCGAAGTAAGAGATAGTTGTATTATCTCGAGCGGCTACAATCTGCACTATGTAGCCTGAAGATCGCCTTACAAAAGGACCTAATGTATAAAACTTCCCCCATGACGTGAACGGAACCAACTGTTCTGCCAGATGATCACAATACTTCACATCCGCAGGAACATTGGCACATTTTGATCCTACAGTTACTGCAATGGTATTGTTCGCAAGGACGCGAGATCCTGTGATATTGGTATACTCTGGGAGCAACTGAATAGACTGATACGGTCGGAGGTTGTATCGGAGTATATCACCAGCGTAAAACAGGCCACCCTCAAAATGAACAGTAGAGTTCAGATAGATCTTTACCGCAACACTATGATTTAAGGCAGATATTATAATTACACCACTTTCTATGTTGGATACCAGTGCTACGAAGTATTCTAGACCTAGACGATGTGCTGGTATTGCAGAAAAGACATCAGACGTGCCCTGTTCAATACTATAGGAAAACGCGAATATGTCTTGATTCGATGTGATGACGATTGTGGAGTTGATAATGCCTCTCGCTGTCTCATTGACGAGAGAGACTGGTAATTCGTAATTGTAAGGGCCAGACCCCGCTGAGAGATATATATTGTGCTCAAACGATCTGCCGGGAACAGAAACACGCACGTTACCGTTCCTCCGTGTAACACCTTGGAGGACTACCCCGAAGGTTGTACCACCGTCGTTATCCTCATTAGGCATGGGGGCGATAATAAATTCCCTGCCGCCGTTTGTGCTTAGTACAGGAATGGTCAATGTCACTGCGGATGAGAGAAAGAAGGAAATCCAAATTTGACTGAATTTTTATTACATGCAGATCGAAAGATCACGTAAATCTGTGTACGGTGTTGTTTACAATCGATTTTAACTTGTCACCTTTATATTAATGTCATTAAAAAGTGCTATTCTTACCTGAAAAATAAATTACTTGCTTCATAAGTAAGAGTAATTGAGGACATACCCGCAGACCGAGAGCCCACCGACAGATGGTCCAAGGGACCAAAAGTTTCATTGGTTTCAGTTTCAGGGACAAAACAAAGTAATCTCAAAGAAAATAAAGATGAAACAAGAAAGAAAAAAAAAACCCGCTAAGAAATAGATTGAAAATGACAAAAAGAGATGACAAGATAATTCATGAGGAAATAAACAAGAGAAGATAAACGAAGGAAAGTCAGAGAAATACATGAGAAAATAAAGATTGAAAAAAGAAATGCATGAGGAAATACAGAATGAGTAAGGAACAGATAGAAAAAATGGACAAAACATCTACGAGGCAGCCCTTCATTGTTCATTATTCAGTTTCTTTCTTTGTGTGCGCACAGGGCTTTTTTTTTTAAAGCAGGCCTTTAGACTCTGAAAAGACTACCCTGTTTTTAAATAAAGCGTAATAAATTCCTGTGGGGCATCGGTATTAGTCAGGTTTACACGATGAGAGCTATAAACCTTAAGTTTCGCTTGTAGTTTCAAAACAAGAGAAGATAAACGAAGGAAAGTCAGAGAAATACATGAGAAAATAAAGATAGAAAGAAAAAATGCATGAGGAAATACAGAATGAGTAAGTAACAGATAGAAAAAATGGACAAAACATCTACGAGGCAGCCCTTCATTGTTCATTATTCAGTTTCTTTCTTTGTGTGCGCACAGGGCTTTTTTAAAAGCAGGCCTTTAGACTCTGAAAAGACTACCCTGTTTTTAAATAAAGCGTAATAAATTCATGTGGGGCATCGGTATTAGTCAGGTTTACACGATGAGAGCTATAAACTTTAAATTTCGCTTGTAGTTTCAAATCTTTAAGTTAACTTGTAGTTATCTTGTAGTTCCAGACCGTATGAACGGACTCGTAGTTTCGAAACTTTAAGTTTACTTGTAGTTCTAGAACCACAAGCGAGCTTGTGGTTAACCCACGAGCAGTGGGTGGTCCTCATTCGCAGTTTCGGACCATGCGAACGGAATAAACTGTAAGTTTCGCAAGCTTGTAGTTAACGATGACCTCTCTGTTCATGTTAAACTTCCGGGTCATACCCTTCGCACGAATTATGAACATATGAACTGTATGTGTACTGTATACACAATCAGTATCTACTTCCGTCGTTAAAAACGACGATCGCTCGGCTTGTAGTTTCAGAACAACGAGCATCGTTGTTTCGGGCCCATGTGAACCTTCGTTGTGGTTAGTGAGACGTTGTTTCGTTAACTTAAAGTTTCGCTAACTTAAAGTTTCGAAACCACAAGTCCCGTATGAACGTAGCTATTCTAAAACAACGAGAACGATGCGGGCCGTCGTTCTTGAGGGCTGTAGTCATAAAAGTAAAAACCTTTTTTTACACATAACTGTTGTGTACAGGGACGTACCGTAAGCCTGACGATTGAAGGGGCGCTAGCCGTCAATGGAGGAATTTCATAATCAACGGTGATAACAGTTGAATGAAATGCAAGAAAGCGAAGTGACCGAGAAAGCCCTGGAGGAGATTATGTCATTTCTCATATTCCTTTCCCCTCTCAGATTCTTTCATCGATTGTTTGCGATTCCATTGGGGATCTAGCTTTTTTTTATTATAGTGGGTTATGTATAAACAAAAAAAAAATATAGAAACGATCATACACATTTATTATCTTACATTTAAATTCATCTTAGCACAATGCAATATGAAATTCTACGCGTGTTTACAAATAATTTTCCAAAGTATCCAATAGAGTCAGAAAGAGGTGACACCAAAATATAAATTTCACTTTCTAATCATTGCAGCTTACCAAGAATGACCAGTATGATGACGAAAGAATGAGTACTTAGTCGCAATGCCATGCTATAAAAATACAAAGAAACGAGGAACAAAGAAATTAACTGATATATTGTATATGTGTATATGTTTATATACATATATATATATATATATATATATATATATATATATATATATATATATATATAATTGTAAGGAAATAACATATACAACAGCTTTGGCAACTCTCGATGAAATAATTATAATTGTGAGAAATGAAAATGAGAGAATAATGGTTGCGTAGCTTAAATCAAAGTTCCCCAGAGTTGTCCTCCCTTTTTGAAATTTTTGCAAAGGTTGAAAATATGTTAATTCCTTACAATAATTGTTTATAATGATATTATTCTAATGTATACATGTATCTCAAAGCATTCGCTTGGATCCAGCTGAGGCATGCGGCTTGTCTTTGTTCAAAACTCACCTGCCCCCGACAAAGGAATAAATTAATAAGGTTGAAGATTTGTCAATATGTCGTCAATTGAATCTGGTGTCGCCGAAATCACTGGCCCGTCTCCGTGGTCTAGTGGTTAAGGCATTGGCGTTCTGAGCCAACGGCCCGGGTTCGATTCCCGGCGGAGACATTTTTTCAACCTTTGCAAAAATTTCAAAAAGGGAGAACAGCTCTGGGGAACTTTGATTTAAGCTACGCAACCATTATTCTCTCATTTTCATTTCTCACAATTATATATATATATATATATATATATATAAAATATTCATCTATAAACATATATAGATATGTATAAGCATATATGCATTTTATTTATGCATTACTGCCTGGCATGCACCTTGATCCAATTTAAAGCTTATCATTTCCCATACGAGTGAAGTTTTATGGTTATTTCATAAGGAGTAGTATAGTACTTTTTAATTTTTTATAATGCTTTCTGTTTGATGATTTTGCTCGGTATACTGGTATATGCGTACAGGCCAAAAATTACATTTTCTAACATGTTTTGAAATTCCCTTATCAACATAACGAAATATATATGTACATATCAGCTAGTAATGTTATTGTGAATATAAGTAACATATTATTGTTGCATTCAAAGGAACGCTGCTTATTTTACTTCAATGAGAAAAATAATATATTCTTTCAGCAAACGGTGAGGTGAAACGAGTATTTATAACAAATGCATTCCATGAAAGAAATAAAAATTAATTAGATTACATTTTTCACATTGCCATAAGATCTAAAGGTTGCATCTTCGTGAAGTATACAATAAAACTCTACTTTTCACAGGGAAAATGGGGCAAAATATCACCCAAAATCAGTTCAGAATATGAAAAACTAATGAATGCACTCATAAAGTTCAATTCAATTCGCTTTAAAAAAAAAATTCTTTTTAAGGGATATCCTTAAACGCGAGATGGCAATTGAATAAATTGTTTGAACCATTCAACTCACTCAAATGATATCAACTGAAAATAGCACAAATATTTATGTTGGAAGTTTATGTTGAAAGAAATGAAAACGTACCTGTAACACAGAGATATAAGATAGTTTCAAAAATTGTTTAACCAAGCATCCATGCTTTAAAATTGCCGTAGAAGCTTCCCGATGACTTCGAAGAGCTATCAACTGAATTTGTTCTGGATTAACTTTGGATATCAAGCATCTGTTCTCATGAGAATGGTAAACTGGAACAGTTGAGGGATATCAACCAGGGTAATATAATATGTATATGCATGTATAATAATACTATGCTAAGCCACGCCTTAGATGCTACGTCATCTTCATCCAAGGGAAGTAAACCCTTCATACAAACATTTTGCCGAGTTTTAAATGACTTTGATTTCAAAACTGCGGTCTACCATAAAAAAAGTTAAAACCAACTCTTATTCTGCACATACACTGTAGATTGATTTTGGCCTTTCTTTTGGATTTGGGGGTCATGATGGACACCTGTACCACATATCTTGTTAATTTCAAAGACATAATTCTGACTGATCACAATTAGAAGCACTTACCTATATTCGACTAATCAGTGACTTTACAACATTTTGATTTATGGGATGACCCTTTATTTGAAAATGGGCACCTAAAGGACTTGTTTGAATTTAGAGGCCCGAAAATCCTACATAATACTTAGTATATAAAAATTGGATATGATTAAATCAATTATGAAGGAAAAATACCCTGAGAGAGAGAGAGAGAGAGAGAGAGAGAGAGAGAGAGAGCAATGCTTTTAAAAATAAGCACAACGGGCCCCAGGGCCATAATTTTAGGTGGCCCCATGTTCCGAATTATACTGCATCAGAAACTCTACCTACATGCCAAATTCCATGCTTTATGAAAAAGTGCACAATTCCTTCATATTTTAGCACGAATCCCCTGGATCATAAGTGAGTGAAGCGCGTGAGTTAATAAAAGAGATGTTAGCTGACAGCCCGGTTTTCGTCTTTAAATTCATAAGGTAAACTGGGAGGGGTAACCTCGCTATTCATAAGGACCGCTATTCATAAGGACCACTTATTCATAAGGACCGCTATCCACAACGCGTGACTAAATGAATAGCGGTTTTGTACGAATAGCGGTCCTTCTGAATAGCGAGCAAACCATAGACAAATTACCTCGCTATTCATAAGGACATCCATTCATAAGGAACACTATTCATAACTACTCATAAGGACCGCTATTCATAACGCGTGTTAAATGAATAGCGGTTTTCCATGAATAGCGGTTCTTATGAATAGCGAACGGACCCCAACTGGGATGCCTTTACATTTCAAATTTTGTTAAGAAGTCTTTTAGTTCTTGGTCACGCCACCCAAATCTATGGCGCTTCATTCAATAGGATATATGAACTGCTCTTAATTTAAATACCCCTCTTGCTTATTTCTCGTTCCTTCTCTGCCGTTTTCTTTTCTTATCGAAAGCCACTCACCTCCCCCCCCCCCCCCCCCCCCCCCCCCCCCCCCTCTCTCTTTTTCTCTTTACTCTCTCATCCCTCACCATCTCACTCACTCTAGTCTATCGCCCTCGGTCGTCAATTTGCTCATTATGTTATTTACCACATCACCTCTTCGGTTCAAAACAATTCTTATATATATCCTTATGATGTATTATATTTTATCTAATTTAATATATTATACTATGTGTCTAATATAATTATTCCGGTACAACTGTATGGTTTTTCTTTGTTAGGCCCTGCTTGATTAATTTCATTGTCCTGGGCTCTACTTGTTTTCGTTCGTTGTGAATGTCATGTCATTAATGTACATGTATTATCTTTCTTCGTAAAGTGAATAAAGATCATTTTCCTATTTCAAAATTTCAAACTGATCAAATGTCTTACCCGACATCTTTTTAGAAAATGTCCTCATTATGCCCATTTTAAGCACATTCTTCTAATTACTGGCCCCTTCCACGATTAAAAAAAATGCCCCTCATTAGGTGAAAAATCATCCCTTCATATCACATTTCTTCACACTAAGACTTAATACTGATGGGCTAATAGGGTCACGCTCTAGCAATTAAAACCATGCTTTTCTGCTCTCTTTTAAATCTTTGCAGGCTACGCGGATGGTTGTGGAAATGAAAAATAAAAAACTTTTTTCAGAGAGAGGAAAGGTATCAAAAATCGTGTTAAATAGCCTATTTGGCTGGCTTATACTTTAGAAGAAAAAAAACCCCTCAGTGATAGTATAGTACAAAGGGCATAAAAACAGATGCAGGCCTATACTGAAGACAGAACATCTGTCTTTGTCAGGAATATAGATAAACTGAGGACAAAAAAGATAGAGTTGGTGCAAATTTACTTCAGAAGAGACATTCATTATACCGCCTTTTGGGGGTTGGTTACGCTTAGGAAAGCTGCAGTGATGGATTAAAGCACACAAAAGAAGATATAGGCTTAGAAAAAGGTGTATGTTTTCTGTATGAGGAGGCCTTTAACCAAGTGATCAAATCTTTATAAAGAAAGGGAAACTATACCTTCGGAGGGCTCGCGGGAGGGTTATTTGTTCACTTAGTAAGGTAATAAAATAGTAATAGGGCAATGACTTTAAATGTTATTCTACAGTTGACAGGTTTTATCAAAACATTTTATTAACGATCTTTTTTTAGAACATGGAGACAAGATGCATAATTTTAATCAAGATATACTGTTCCATACGTTTAGAAATACTTCAATCAAACCTAAAGGGAAGTAGAACACTTTGAGGTTTGTAATCACTTCAACCACTTGAACACATGTTTATATAATCAAGAGAGGCATATCGGTTGCAGGTACATTCATCATAAAATTAAACACTGGCTGCACTTGAGGGGATATGTGATATAAATTTCAGAGTTAGAATCGTCTTGCACAAGTCGAAAATGGGACTATGATAATATATTCGATACCCCTTACAATAAGAACAAGCCAGTGTCATAGATTTTGCATGCAGTCAATTTGAATAATCTGGAAGACAAAAAATAAAATTATCAAATTTGTTGAAAATTATGATAATAATAATAATAACAAAGGAAATAAAGGAAGAAGTCACTTCAACCACTTAAAAACGTGTATTATCATGTCATAAACTGACGCATATCCGATTCAAGTAATAACATTTAAGAGAAATCCAACCTTAATAGCAAGTTGCTTTGAAAGAAAGAGAAAAAATCAGAGAAGAAGATTGGTGAAAGTTTGAACGAAATCGGACAAGCAATAAGAAAGTTATGAAATTTTGAAAGTTGTAATCACTATACATATGGGAATTTCAAATTGGCCGAATAGGTCACTGTGATGTAGATGTGGACAACTCCCCCATTCGCTCCAACACACAAAATGACTAAAATGTCACTTTTTTCAAAATGTATTATTAAGTAGGATCTGTTTCTTTCATGAGGACCTATAACAATATGCTATATCCAATATATTTTGAGTACTGCCCCGAGGGTAAAAGCGCCTCAGAGAAAACCGCAAATTAATGATATTTTTGTGTACGACAAATGGAAGAGTTGTCCACAAAAATGTCACAATCGAATCACCAAATTGCCAATTTGAGATTCGCATAGATGTAGTGATCTCATTTTTCAAACATCCATAACTTTCTTATTTCTTGTCCGATTTCTTTCAAACTTTCACCATTCTGTTTTTCTTATTTTTCTGCTTTCACACAAATCATCTCATTACCAAGGTTGGATTGCCCTTTAAAGACAATGACTGCAGTCGTTCGGCCATTTGATATATACGGGGCTTCATCCTTGTCCCCAAGTTAATACATTGTTCAATAGAACTATAATTTTATAACGTTATTACATTTCAAAAGTCACCTTATCTTTAACACAGATGAGTTGGAAGTTTTGGATGACACAGTTGAAATTAGTTGTCCAAAATGGAAGGAAAGTTTATGAAAGGAAGAGATGAGTGGTTAAAGAATAGATGTCTTCCTTGATGTAAATTTAAAAAAAAAAATCTTCATTCAGTGTTTACACTAATTATCTGAAAAATGTCATTGAAATAACAACATAAATGTTGGCATCATTCAGTGTTAACATTAATTATCTGAAAAATGTCATTGAAATAACAACATAAATGTTGGCTTTTTCTTTTTTTCCTAAACCTAACAAAATAATGCAACTCTCTCACTGATCGCTATCTGTTTGTTGTATACATTGTTTAATCAACAAGACCATTCTTTTTATTCCTTTTATTATAATTAAAGATATTTTTCCTATGATCCTTTGTGTCTCCTACACTTTGGACGGCTTTTTCGTCTTAACCCTTTCAGGACAGCAATTATTTAAGAGCTAAATTGATCACATTTTGTTCTTCAAATTGGCAACAATATTATTTTTCTTTTAATGCTACAAGATTCTAATAAGGTGTAATGTCTTTGAAAACAATATACATGGTTAAAAAAGATTGTTGGTAAGTTGAAAAAGTTTCCAATTTTGATAAAAAACAATGATTTTGAATCTCTCAATGTGTTGCCAATTTAAGGATTTTAAATCTTATTCTCCTTTTTAAAATTCCTGGGATCAAACGTAATATTGTCATGTAACAAAAATGGACACAGTGTGTGCAGAAATTTTTGCTCTTTCTACTCATGTATCTAGTATATTTTTCAGGGCTCTGAATCAAAAGTTATTGAGCCCAACCACAAAATGTGGTCAATTGTCTCGAAAGGGTTAATCAAACAAAAAATACGAACGCTATGCATTACCTGTACGTTTATTTCAGGTCATGTATTATATTCATTGGGTCATCACGTGTCAGATCACCCAATGGGTTTAACCCTATACCCCCTTCAAATTTGACAAAATTTTGTGTATGGGGTCGTTGACTCTTCCAAACCTGAAAGTTTAAGTTTTAGACCCATCGACAGAACGGTTTTTTTGCGTTGTGGCACATTGGCACACATTCCACAGGCATGTCGTCGAAAAATTATTATTTTTTCAGTTTTGAAATGACCACATCTCTCTTGTTTGTTCAGTATTGTCGATATATAAAAAATATTTAGAAAGGTAATTAAACAAGCTGTCTAAATCTGCCATCATTTTCCATATCCAAACAACTTAAAGTTCTATGACCCTTTGATCTTTGCTTTAACCTTAAATTTTATCTTGAAGGTCATGTAATTTGGAGATAAAATTTGGTGAAATTATGTTAACATATTTTCTACACCACCCAAAAAAATTGAGATATAGTTTTTGTTTGCGCTCATCTTCTTTTAAATTTTGTAAAAATATCTGATTTTTTTATTGTCTGACTAATCAGATATAAAAAAAACAAAAAACTTGCAAGTATCAGTACCGAAGTTGACTCAGAGCACAGCAACACTCATATGTATCATACCTGTAATTCTGAAAATTCTATGGCTACTCAGTGTCATTGATTATTCATAATGATGTTGCCCGAAGGACAGATGTGGAATGACAGATGTCGTGCACATTAGGTATTGTATTGTTTTGAATAGATTACTGATACTTTATAGTCAAAAAGTGAAAAAAAAAATCATTGAATTGGGGTATGTATTGATGGACTATGTATTTGACATGTAAGAGAAAGAGAAGTGTTTTGGGGATTTTTTTTGTTTTGTTTTTGTTTTTGTTTTTGTTTTTGTTTTTTTTTTTGTTTGTTTGTTTTTGTTTTTGTATCTGGATGACACCTAATCTGTATCATGAAAGAAAGTTTATGGACATGTTTTCGCTGTTCACTAAAAATAATTCCGTTTCAATTCTTTGAGCAAGAAGTTGGAAGTAAAAAACTGGAGCGGTGTGTACGCATAAAGAAAAAGAATGGAGATGTAATGGGGGCAGAAGCGGTTGGGGAGAAAAAAAGATGGGGGGGGGGGTGTAGAGCCCACAAATGTAAAAAAATCAACCACAAATGTAAAAATAACCACAAATGTAAAAACATTGCACCCGCAAATGTCAAAATAACCACAATGTCATAACATGTCAACCACAAGTGTAAAAATAACCACAAATGTTTAAAAAAAATCGCCCACAAATGTAAAAATCTGTTTAACCACAAATGTAAAAACATTTCGCCTACAAATGTAAAAATTTCCATTTTTACCACACATGTCATAACATGTCGACCGCAAATGTAAAAACTCATTGCTTGCATAATGCACCCATGTAATATAAGTTATCATGAGATGTATGTGTGTGCGCGCGTGTATACGTGTGTGTGAGGTTTTCCTGATCATTAAAATCCCTAAAATATTGAAACAACCTTTACCACAAATGTCAAAACATGTCAACCGCAAATGTAAAAATTTATTAAACTAGTAGTTTATTAGTGGTTTCCCTTTTTATTATCAGTTTACAGAGACGGGGGGGGGGGGGGGGGGGGGGGGTCGAGGAGCTGATCATAAACTTCAGTGGCAGGAAAAAGTCACAAAATCCTCGATCTCTACATAGAACAGCAATTTAAGTTATCAGTCTCAAGAGGGCGCTTCATATAAATTGAATTTGAACATTGATTTTACTTTTTATTCACGCGATTTTTAATGATGAAATATCTAATGGTTGAGAATTGCCTGAAACCTGCATGTTATCGTTTCAATCTAGTGATAATCAAATATAATACAAAAGTAGAAGGCCCACACAATACGGCGCACGCTGCATGTTGTTTTGATTAAAAATAAAGGGTGTATTGCCACTTGGTCTACAGCCAGTTGGTCTAATAGCCAATTGGTCTAACATCATTCGGTCTAATATCAGTTGGTCTAATAACCAATTGTCTAATCATCATTTCGTCCAATTACCATTTGGTCTAATTGTCATTTCGTCTAATTACCATTTGGTCTATAGTCAATTCGTCTAATAGCCATTTGGTCTAAAACCATTTGGTCTATTAATAACCATTTGATCCATTAGCAATTGGTCTAATTGCCATTTTGTCTAATCATCGAATGTTCAAAACCCAATTGGTCTAATACCCATATGGTCTACACATCATTTGGTCCATTTGTCAGTTTAACCTTAGTTGGTCTATTATCATTTAGTCTACACCCATTTAGTATAATAACCATTTAGTCTAATAGCCGTCTGGTCTAATTACCAGTCATCGTTTCGTCTAATGACCAACTGGGTAAATTTCTTATTTGCCCTCTTAATTGCTACGACTACGGACTACCCTCTGACCATTGCACTGAGGGAGATCCTTAAACGGGTCCACGGAGAATGACAATCACGGATGCTCATGAATATGAAATAGGGTAAGGAATAAGTTTAGGTTAAGGGTCCCTCGCTCCCCCCCCCCCCCCCCATGGTACCAGTGCCCCCAACAGCTGGACTATAGCTAAGCCACTGATTATTGTTAACATGACCCATGCAATGTTTATACGTTTAAAAACAATTACCTGGGTGAAGTCACATTCCACTGTCTATTGTAGAATGTTCGTATAGCTCACTGATGATTGACAGATGATGTCATTGCAGGAATGAGATCTGAAGCTTTTTGGGGGGATGGAGCTAAGATATTAAAAAAAAAAAACTTTTTTTAAAATCTATGGAACATATCTAGATGTTTGAATAATATAATATTAGTTGTATGCATCCCTGCACATCAACAGCAATAAACTTGTATTTGGGTTGCGTTTGGGTTGCAGGGGCTTTTTAAATTCAGGTTTCAAGTTTAAATATACATCCCCCCCCCTTCAGATCAGACCCAGCCCAAGATGTATAAAGAGGAATCCCATAGACTTACTGTAAGTCTATACACAGGATGAATAATTCTCCACAGGTCCTGTGACCTTTGAAATTCAATAATTTTCAAAATTCTGAGTATTTTATGAGGAAAAGTCACGTACTTTCGCAAACTATACATTACGCTACTCTTTTGTCACAACCTCAGTGTGATATTTCCTCCTACAAAGGGCAACCCTATAAATTACACAAACAATCAGATAAAGAACTTAGATGGGATGAATATTATATAAAATAAGAATTTAAAAAACACATGTTTCATGATCTTCTTTAAAAAAAGAATGGACAATGATTTCAAAATCACGAGTGATTTCATGAGGAAAGGTCACGTACATGTATTTTCGCAAACTATACATTATATACCCGACTCTTTTGTCGTAACCTCGGCGTGATATTTCCTCAAACAAAGTACAGCCCTATAAATTACACAAGCAATGAGATAAAGAACTTAGAAGGGAAATAGTATAGTAATAATACTAATAATGATGATAGTAATCATAATTACATTAAATAATGAAAATTAATAATGATAATAATGATAACATAAAAACGGGGGATAACACTAACATATAATGATAACTAGGAAGAAGACGTAGAATATTGTATTCGAAAATCATTTTTGCTCGTTACTTTTGTGCTGTTATTATATATATTTTTTAAACACAGATACAAACAAAGCAGTGGCGTAACTGGAGCTTGGCTTGTGTGTGCGTGTGGGGGGGGGGGGGGCATCTGATCGAGCCAATGACGATCTGGACAAAATCCTTTTCCAGGACCTAAGTTGAGTCGGAAGGGTGCAGGGGAGGGGGGGGGGGGGGTAAGGATCGGACGTTCCTTTAAAGGGCAGAAAGCACATTTTTATAAGTCCTTTTGAAAAATTGACATTTTGGTCATTTTGTGTGTTGGAACGAATAGGAAAGTTGCCCGCCGCTACATCGCAGTGACCGTACCGATTCAGCCAATTTGAAATTTCACACAAATCAAATTATATAAAGGTTGGATTGACCTTTAACCGATCTATTCATAATTCGCAAGTCGTGCTTTTGAATTCCTTTTCACTGTAGTATCATTAGCAAAAGCACAATGTCTCGTAGATATTTGGGAGCGAACGAAGCGAGTGAGCAAAAATTTTGGCCTCATGTAGTTTTGATTGAAGTGTTGGGACAGGTTTAATTCTTTATCATTAATAAACTAATGAATGCTTGTATGTTATTACTTCGAAATAATTGCTCCATAATGGTTGAAAGAATCAGTCATAATTTTTTTTTTTCATGGTTGAAAATCTGTCGGGAGGGGGGGGGGTAAGGCAATTCCCCCCTTCAGATACGCTAGTGGACTTACATATTTTGTAGATCCTCACCGACTTCATGTCACACACATGGTTCTCAAGACTAGATGTGATCAGACCATAATATAGAGTCTAGTAGTTCTACTCGTAAACTCTATGGATCAGACGTCTAACTGAATATTGTGTCCAACATTTTACCTATTTATTCTGCAATTATGCTTTATTTTCCATATTTTACTTTAATATTCACTTCTCAGTATTTCCTTAAATTTTCTTTGATTTTCCTGGATATTTCTTCATTTTTCCTTGATTTCCTTGAATTTTTCAACTTCAGTAATAATGTCCTTGACACTTTCAAAATTCGATATTTTTCCTGAAAGTAATTTCCTTGAAAGTGGAAGCCCTGGTTTGATATCAAACAAATCCGTTAGGGCGTTAACTTATATACTTTAACACAGGGTTAACGTCCTTCTGGCTTTCAGCAAACAATATTATAGGCCAACCGTCCGCTTCGATGATGCCTTCAGTTTCCAGAAGTCCACGCGCTTGCGCACTTCGGTCTTGCAGCTCAGCTTATGAATAATTCATGAAATTTGCGTTTACATGTGTGGAAGAAAAATTCTCGGCCGGGGCGGGAGAAACTTCATCCAAGACTAGGTACACATTGCCCTGACACATATACATATTCATCTTTTGTGACGTCAAATTGAAAGGTAACTTTTCGAAAATTGTATGTTTAGTTTGTTAGTTTTTTTCGGGGGGGGGGGGGGGTAAAAAGAGGAGAAAAAAGGTGACATGATGGAGCAGCATGAATCGATTATATGTGCTTAATCAATTATCTAGTGAATAAATTGATTGATTAATTAATCAATCAATATTTCAGTATAATTTTGATTATTGGTATATTGCACTTTGCTTTTGTTATTTGGTTTTTTATCCTTTCATTTCTTTCGCTGTCTTCTCTTATGTATATCTTTATCCTGCTATCATTTCTCTATCTTTCGTTATGTTATTCCTTTGCTTTTATCCTTTCATTTTCCCATTCTTCCTTTAGTTGTGTTATTCTAACACGATAAAAACTATTTTCGAAAAATCAACTCAAGGCAATTTCAATAGCCCTGTCTGTCACCTTTAGAAATGTGCGAACATTACAATGGCGTATTACGTAAT
Source organism: Heliocidaris tuberculata (assembly GCA_025618425.1). Lineage (NCBI taxonomy): Eukaryota > Metazoa > Echinodermata > Echinoidea > Camarodonta > Echinometridae > Heliocidaris > Heliocidaris tuberculata. The sequence continues at coordinate 9,081,221 of CM046851.1, forward strand.
CCGAACCTGATTTCTATGGGCAGTACAATAGGCTTTTGAAATTGCCCTTGAGTTTATTTTTCGAAAGTAGTTTTTATCGTGTTTTCTTTGATTCCTTCTATCACATCTTCCATCTTTCCGTATATTTATCTTTATATTCTTTCTTCTATCATCTTTCTCTTTCTCTCTCTATGTTTTTCGCTCTTTATTCCTTGGTTTCCTTTTCTTCTTGCTTTTCATCTCTAATTTCATTATGTTATATTTCTTGTTTTTTTGTTTGGCCTTTTTTATAATCTTCTCTTCCATCTTTTGCCATGGTTTTCTTTATAATTCTACCATCTCTCTCTCTCTCTCTCTCTCTCTCTCTCTCTCTCTATCTATCTATCTATCTTTACGTTATGTCTTTATCCTTCCATCCCTTAACTTTCTATCCTCCCTATTGTCATGTTATTCATCGATTAATTTTTACTTCCGTCTTTCCTTATATTACTCTTTATATTTATTCTTCTATCATCTCTCTCTCATTATGTCATTCTGTTTCTATTCATTATTATCATCATTATTACTACATGTACCACAATGCAGGGAAATTGAACGTTTGTGGAAGTGGGGACTGACGCCTCTTGCCCGGGTACCAAGTACCCTTTCAGCACTTTGTGAGGGAGCGAAGCGAGCGGCCAAACATTATTACAATGTATTATCTTTAAAATGTGACCTCTTCTAAAAAAATATACACTGTACATAATAATTAAACAGAATTATATGAAATGTGTCTACTCAAAAAGTAAAGGGCTGCAACCCCATCACCCCCCCCCCCCCCCCCGGCCCGGTTCCACGGAATGAAAGTATAAAAAAAAAATAACAAAAGCAAAGTGCAACAAAACAATAATTGGAAATTTACTAAAATATTAATTGATTGATTAATTTATTTATTTATTTACTAGATGATTAATCAAGCACGTGTAATCAATTCATGCCATGCTCCATCAGGTCACCTTTTTCCTCCTCTTCCCCCCCCCCCCCAAAAAAAATACTTAACATACAATTACTGCAAAAAAAGGTTCGAAAATTTCGGCCAGTGCGCCGAACCGAAACCTGACTGTTTAGTCAAAGCCACCTAGAGTAGTATTGTAGGGGGGGGGGGGGGGAAGAAATTAGCCCAGTTGGTCATTAGACGACACGATGAATAGACCAAATGGTAATTAGACCAGACGGCTATTAGACCAAATGACAACTAGACTAAATTGGTGTTGACTAAATGCTGATAGACCAACTGAGGTTAGACTAACTGACAAATGGACCAAATAATGTGTAGACCAAATGGGTATTAGACCAATTGGGTTTAGACCATTTTGATGATTAGACGAAATGGCAATTAGACCAATTGATAATGAACCAAATGGTTATTAGACCAAATGGTTTTAGAGACCAAATGGCTATTAGACGAATTGACTATAGACCAAATGGTAATTAGACGAAATGACAATTAGACCAACGGTAATTGGACGAAATGGTGATTAGACCAATTGGTTATTAAACCAACTGATATTAGACCAATTGATGTTAGACCAATTGGCTATTTTTAGACCAACTGGCTGTAGACCAAATGGCAATAAACCTATATAACTATGACAGGCTAACTTTTTGCCTGTATTATTAGACCAAATGGATATTAGACCAAGTGAACATTAGACCAAACGGTTATTAGATGAACTGAGAATTGGACCAAACGATGATTAGACAAAATGGTAATTAGACTAGGTGATGATTAGACGATGTGGGTGTTAGACCAACTGGTTTTAGCCGAAATAGATATTGGACCAAGTGAACATTAGAAGAACTGATTATTAGACCAAATGGGTTTTAGACGAATTGGCTATAGGCGAAGTGGCGATCAGACGAAGTGATTAAACTGATTATTAGGCCATATGGTTATAAGACGAAATATTGATTAGACAAATTGGTGATGGACGAATTATTGTTAGACCGAATGATATGAGACCATTTGGCTATTAGACCAATTGGCATTAGACCAAGTGGTAATTTACCATAATAACTTATCTTACATGGGTGCATTATGCAAGCAATGAGTTTTTACATTTGCGGTCGACATGTTATGACATTTGTGGTGAAAATGGAAATTTTTACATTTGTAGGCGAAATATTTTTACATTTGTGGTTAAACAGATTTTTACATTTGTGGGCGATGTTTTTTGCATTTGTGGTTATTTTTACACTTGTAGTTGACATGTTAGGACATTTGTAGTTATTTTGACATTTGCGGGTGCAATGTTTTTACATTTGTGGTTAATTTTACATTTGTGGTTGATTTTTACATTTGTGGGCTGTACAGGGGGGGGGGGGCAAAGAGAGGTAGAGAGAGGGGAGGGGAGAGAGAGAGCTAGCGAGCGAGGTTTATACCGATTTAGAGTCAATGAAAAAAGTATGTGCATAAAAATATTCACTTGTTCTGGGAAGGTTCGTTGAATAGAAATGTCGAAATTCAACTCCATTACTGCTACAATTATAAATAAGTACAAAGTTGCTATCACCAATGTATACTTTACAAATGTCCAGTCTCTCTCGAAAGCCATCCTGACTTCTTTCTCTCCCTTGCTCTTTATTCTGTCTCTGTCTCTCGTCTTCTTTCCTTTTGTCTGTCCTGGGGAGCGTTTCATCAAGTGTTTTGACAGTGATTTTAACCGACAGCTGTTATAAGCTACTGAAATCCTTACATCTGATTGGCTGAGAGCAAATTTTGTCGGTAAAAATCACTGACCAAACACTTGATGAAACGCTCCCCTGTATTTCCCTCTTATCTTTCCTTCACCAAAGCTTTCTATGCCTCTCTCCATGTCTTCTACCTACCTGTCCCTTTCTATCCTTTTCCCGCTTTCTCTCTCTCTCTCTCTCTCTCTCTCTCTCTCTCTCACTCTCACTCTCGTTCTCTCTCTCTCTCTCTCACTCTCACTCTCGTTCTCTCTCTCTCTCTATCTCCATCTCTCTCTTCTGTTTGAAAGACAATCATATTCAATTCTAGTAAGATTATTTTTTTAAGCATTCACTTTTAAACATATGAATTTCAACTAAATTATATTGTCAGCTTTCGGAGAACATATTGATCATGTTCGTACACAATATTGTATAGCATGTTTTCCGAAATGGTTCTACTTCACACAGTCGGAGAGGAGGAGATCAATTAACTCGCCGTTCAGACCGAAATCGTTTTGAATCTGTAACGGTCAACGAAGCACTCACGTTCAGAAGTTCACCTTTTTACCAAAATTTCCCCCTCTCGTTTCTCCATTGTTTGTGGGCGGATTTCGCTCAGAATTTCAGGAATGATTTGAAAGAGTCATATCAATGTGCACATGAAATAAAAAATAAAATGATGAATTACTTTTCATTTTATCAAACCTTTCATGTTTTGTTGTCCTTCAAAACTACCCTCAGATTATTTACAGACAAATCCTGACGTTTCGCTCAAAATTCATTATCAAGTACATACATATTCTTGAGACTTTTACGGACCTCGTGACGAAATTTTCGCCGTGCCGAAGCCTTACTTTCGGAGATATAATGGAAAATATATTGGGTTATTTTCACAAACTGAAAACTGTGTAGGAACAGTAACCTGAAAAAAAATATGACGTCATGGCTAGAAATCATACTGCGCGCATGCGCACTTCCTCCCCTTCTTCTTCTTCTTCTTCTTCTTCTTCTTCCTCCTCCTCTTCTTTATGATAATAATAATAATAATAATAATAATAATAATAATAATAATAATAATAATAATGACAGAATACGTGTAATTATTATTATCATTATCATAATTATTTCTTTTACTATTATTATCAGTGGTGGATTTAGGGGGGCACATCCAGCCCGTGCCCCACCCCCTTGAAAGAAAAATGTACATTGTACCCCCCCCCCCGATTATTAATATAACATTTCTCTTATTACTACTGCTACTGCATATTTTATTTTCATGATTGATCAAAATCAGTGGACTAGCAATGAAGAAGTCGTAGCAGCAGCAGCAGCAGTAGAAGTAGTAGTAGATTTTATAAATAGAATCATCGTGTCAAAGTAGAAGCTCCCCTTCCTCCTGTTCCACACCAGATCGATGACCTCATTGACCTGGCACACACAGCCAAGCAGCACTGGTTCCGCTGCTGCAGCAGACGACATGAGAGTTTACTAAGTACATGTCAGTGCTGTGTCGATGGTAAACGGTAAAGCCATGAGATCGATAATTAGTTTATTTCAGGTTTATTTCCGTAAATATATATTTGCTATGAATTTCTGAGGCATTTGGAAGATTATTCAAATCTTCCAAAGATTACATTTTCCCCCACGAAATCACGTGAAAGCCGTTTAATGTTTCAAACCCAACAAGAATTAGCATAATGTGGGACTGTATTATTGAGAATGACGTCATCGCCACGGAAAGCGACTCGGTAGATCAGCGTTCGGATTCAAGGTACGAAAATGCATTGTATTTGATTTTTTACAGACATTTTCGGATGCATGGTTTTTAGAAAATGATTTTTTTCACACAAAGTATCTTTAATATCTGATTAATGACATACTCCAATATCTCTTTTGTTTTCCGATTAAAAATGTGTAATTTTAATGCATATTTTGGACATTTATTTTGTATTTTTAATGTAATGTTTCTTGTACGTTTGTCCCCGTTTTTTTCCATCGATTTTGAAAAAAAAAATATGATGACTAGTTAATCTGCTGATTCCCATTTTCAAAACCATTAAGATCATTCAGATTCATGGTCATATGCCAAAGTTATAGCAGTTTTGCTTCGACACTTCCCCAGCGGTTTCACCGAAACATCGTGTTCATTCAACAGAAAAGCGAGGTCAAATCAATGCGAATTCTTGGGTTAAAGGGGAAGTTCACCCCGAAGATTACTTGAGTTTAAAAAATGCAGAAAAAATAAAGAAAAATATTGGCGAAAGTTTGGACAAAATCCGTTAAAGAATAACGGAGTTATGGACTTTTGAAGTTTTGATTTTGTGACGTCACATGCGAGCAGCTCCTCCATTATGTAATGTGATAAATATTCCATAAAATACAGTTTTCTCAGAAAATTTAAAATATTTTCGTCTGTGCATTTGATATATTGTCAGAAATGTTATTCAATACTAGATTCTGAAAAGAAACAATATTAATTTATCGTGGAACGTAAAAAAAAATGCGAATATATGGAATATTTATTACATGACCAATGGGCAGCTGCTCGCATGTGACGTCACGAATCCAAAACTTTAAATACTCATAACTCTTTTATTATTTGACCGATTTTCATCAAACCTTCGCCAATATTTTTCTTTATTTTTTCTGCATTTTTTAAACTCACGTAATCTTCAGGGTTAACTGCACCGTTCGGCTCTGCCTGCACATGTCATGTTGCACAAGACTCGGTCGTCTCATTTATCGCACGAAAGCAGGCCTATTGTAGGCACACATTAAGCACATTGACACAATATGCTTGGAACTGATAAGTTTGCATTATCTCTTCCTTTTATTTACACACTTTATTCGGTAGATAGAGCTGAAAATAATCAAATGTTTACTAAACACAAGGTTTAAAGTCAGCATTATCCTAGAGATGGCAAAAATGCCAAGTAAGCATTTTTTCAAATTCTGACAAAAAAAATCTACGCAAAGAAACAGATACATTGTATTCTCACCCAATATTTACATTATTAAATTTTCATTGGCAAATAAAATTGGCTATAAAATATCCTTTAAGTATACTATGTCTTTTATAGTATAGTTTAGGAGTACATGGCAAATAAATTAACAGTTGCGTACTGCTTAAAGTCTACGTTGGTCTACAGCATTGGCTAATTTCCAAGCAGAGGGGCTACAGCCTCCTCCCTCGAGAAAGTTTAAATTACCAATACTCTTGCAACCGTCACCCAGCTGATCTAGTTGTCATTTTTAATTCTCATATTTTTTATTACACAGAAACTAGAAAGTTTATAATTTTTCGGGCATGAGACGTCACCCCGTCGCAAAATCGTACCTGTACGCTTAAGCTTTACAGGGTTTTTTTTTTCGTCAGATATTATTTCTGTGATAATAATAATAATAGTTAATATAGAGCAACATATTACATATTAAGCATTTTTCTTCTACATAGGCTAAGGCAAAAATTGACATGTTAGAGGTAAAAGGGAATTGTTAGATACCTGGTCATGATCTTAATAACCCTTTTTCTCTCTCTCTCTCTCTCGGTTATTATTTTGTCACTCCTGACACTCTTTATACATCAGATTTCAAATAAACAACTTTCTTTCGGAATTTGTCTTCTTCTAATTTAAAAAAAAATGTTCTAACGCTGTAACACTGTTTTATCGTATGCTTGAGACTCTTTCCACTTTTGTACATGTTTATCAACCTCTTTTTCTTCGAAAGTCATTACGATGGGAAAAAAAATAGAGGTCTTCTTATATCAAATTTCGAATTCTCGAAACGGCTCTGCCTACCAACACAATGACAATGTCGGTAATTCATTTTGCATTTTATTCTTTGGGTTACCATAATTTTCACTTTAGAAAAAAGTGCGTTTAATGTAGTAACATGATAAAGGTATAACAAAACATTCAGACTTGGTCGTGAAATAAGTTTGGCTTTAGAACATTTACAAAAAAGATATCTCCGAAAGTTTTGAGGAAATTGATCAATGATTCGTAAAGGCATGGTTAAGCAATATTCTATAAGAATAATAATAGTAATTCTATTCGTACCGCCTTAAGCATTTTAAGAATAACCATAGCATTTTTTCTACATACATGACATAGGCTAAGGCAAAATTGACATATATGAGGTAAAAAGGAATTGTTAGATACCTGGTCATGATCTTAATAACCTTTTTTTCTCTCGGTTATTATTTTGTCGCTCCTGACACCTTTTACACAACGGATTTCAAACAAACAACTTTTTTCGGAATTTGTCTTCTTTTAATTACAAAAAAGTTTAAACACTGAAACACTGTCGTATACTTGTGGCTCTTTCCACTTCTGTACATGTTTATCAACCTTTTTCTTCTTCGAAAGTCATTCCGATGAAGAAAAAAATAAACACAGAGGTTTTCTTATATTGGATTTCGAATTCTCGAAACGGCTCTGCCTACGAATGGTTAATTAATATTCTATAAGAATAATAATAGTAATTCTATTCGTACCTCCTTCCGAATACCAATTTTTAAAAAAATTATTATCAGTATTCAGTTGCGCAACTAGTCCTCCCCCCCCCCCCGATCACTGAACAGCTCTGTATGTTTATATGCAGTTAGAAGCATGGGGTTGTGTCACATACGAACACAGGGCGTTGATTGGCGGGGGCTAGGGGCGGCAAACCTATAATTTTTTTTAAATCTAAAGACATAAAAAATAACACATGTAAAAAAATTTAAAATCTGAAGACGTTTGACATTGCCTGTAGGCAAACTTATTGCCCAATTTTGTGTGACACTACTTCCCTACTAATACACACACTCAAAATGTTCTGGCAACGTCACTTATCGTTTAAGGTTTGCTCCAATAACTATGAAGACTTCTTCAGAACTCTCATCTTTGACAAGACACAGTCCCACTCTACGAAACATGTCTGTAGGTGGCGTTCGACTCTGCCAGTATCTGATGTGTATGCACTGCGGCCGTGTAGCATTCGATGGTTGTTGAACGTCAGAATATCACCTGTTGAAATACAAGATATACAAAACAGAATGATTTTTTTTTGACAAAAAGTACGACTACATAAACAATTATAAGAGAAGAGGAAGGATTTGATTGATTAAAGTACTGCTTAAAAGTGGCATCAAGTGGGCGTGGGGCAGCCCCCTCCTCCCCCTTTAGTTGCAGACAACCTCTCCCTCGGCACATCATTTCGAACACTTGTATGTTCGTAACAGTACAGGTAACGAGATTAATACTTGTAAAATGTAGGTAATATCAAATGGCATTAAAAATACAGTATTCAACTGCACAAATAGCCCCCCCCCCCCCCCTCTCCCCCCGATCACTGAACAGATATCGATTTGTATGTTACTGGTATGCAGTTAGAAGCATGGGGTTGTGTCACATACGAACACAGTGCGTTGATAGGCGGGGACAAACCTTTAAAAAAATTAAATCTGAAGACGAAAGACGTATAAAATAACGTAGTGCTAGATCATCAAATGCTGAATTTTACAAACTTCAAGGTAAATGATTTCAAGCTGCAGACCCTTGTATGTTACTGGTATGCAGTTAGAAGCATGGGGTTGTGTCACATACGAACACAGTGCGTTGATAGTACTTTCATCAATTATGTTTGTTTGGGGCTAATCGAGATAAAATCATGTATTCAGAATTGCGAACATAACATTAATTATCTTGATACTGAAGGTAAATGACCAAAGTGCAAATTGAGTCAATAACCTAAATATACATCAGGTCGCTTGTTTTTCCCGGGCGTGATTTGAGCTTATTCTAGATTTTTTTTTAAAGGGGAAAAAGATAGGAGGTCAGCATATGCTAAGAGAACAATGTTGTGTCTACTGCCACGATTCTACGTGATAAAAAAATTATAAGGATGGAAAGAGTATATATGTATCAGGTTAAAAAAAAAGATTTGGCATATGGTCTCAGTATTTTTGCCCTGAATCGACTTTGAAACCAGGCTGATATTTTTGTTTGCTAACTAAGCTGAACCTGGTGTTTAATTTGCTTATAGTTCACTCATTTAAGGAGCGAATTTAAGCGTTGGATATTTTCATTATACTTTATACATTCTGGGGCCTGTAACATAAAGAGATAAATCAGTCTAACGATTGATATCAACCGTAAGTCTATGGCAAACCATGTACTGGGCCCTCTTGCATAAAAAGTTGCGATTAAACGCAACTCAAAAAAATAAACGCAACTTGATTTTCAAGCAATCAAGATCTAGTATTTGGGACTTGCGTTTAATTTTTTGAGTTGCGATTAAACGCAACTTTTATGCAATAGGGCCCAGAAGAGTAACAATTGATCATAAGATTGATTGTATCTCTTTATGTTACAGGCCCCTGGACAAATTACTGTATTTATGTAATAAAAGAAATACACGAAAATAGTTTTTAAAGCCAAATAATGAATAATGAAAGTGAGAAACTTTCGAGATGGTATGAATTGTCGTTTAGTCATTTAGTTACAGAACTATTGTAATTATTCGGGAAAAGGTTATCACTTGGTACTCCATTTATAAATCAGTCGATGAAATCTAACCAAACATGACCTAAAGCGTAGAGAACATGCCTAAAGATAATCAGGTTTAAAAAAAAAAAAAAACGTAGTTGCGACCTACTTTATTTAACGACGTATATATTTCACAATATATTTGTAATAGGCCCTATATAGACCTTACGCTAGCCTTAAGTTTGATGTTTTAGATTCTACATAATTACCTTCACTGATTTATACTTGAGTACGTTATCATCCTGGAGTAGTATCTTGTTAAAGGTTTTCATCGCTTTCATTCACATAATTATATGGACAGTGACGTATTTGGAACTTGGCTTCGCGGGGGGGGGGGGGGGGGGGGGGTTAGGCAAAACATCCGAGCCAGTGGTGATCCAGAAGAAAAAAAAAATCCTTTTTCAGGCCCTACTTTAGTAACAGCACAATTAGTCATAGATATTTGCCTCAATGCGTTTTGATTGAAAGTTTTTGGACAGGTTTATTCTTTACAATTCATGCTTGAACTATTGATTTGTAAATTTGAAGATGTTTCAGATTTTATTTCACTGCATAATAATTATAAGAGAGGTGTTCGGAATCGCTCTGTTGGGTTTTATAACGTGCCCCAATATTTGCTCTGTTGACCTTTTTTGACGGTCGACTTCAAAACGTCTACTTAAAGGTTCCCTTTTATGGAATTACAAAGGAACTTCAATTAGTAGACTTTTCTACTGTGAATCCAGATCTGTCAACCATTTTACCTGAATTCCATTCATTAATCTGTAAACTTGAAAATAAAAAATTAATTGGGAACGCCCCTAAAAATTTTGGAAAATCGGTCCGGCGATCGATGACGTCATGTGACGTCACACTCAGAATGCTTGACTCCACGCAAGCTGAAAGTGTGTGTGTAGGCTATTGAACTTCGTGTAGATCCTAGCTTCGACTTCGTGCCATTACAGCCCTTCATTTTAGTTTTTTTTTTTATCCTATATCAACGAACGATAACATCTTCTTCAGACAGAAGAAATAAAAGAGGAATTAGGGGCACGGCCGTATTTGTTTGAACCAGACATGTCGGATTCTGATTATATGACAGAGACGTCCCTGATTTCAATAACGGAGAAGATATCGACGGGAGACTTGGGAATTATAACTAGTAATTCCTTTTGATAATTAGATTGCCGATTAAATTTTAATTTACGCATATCCACCAATTATGAATCTTGTTTGCGCTTGCAAAATGCCCCAGTCCTGATGAGGTTGAGCTGATAGCTGATCGAGGCAGTGAGCTCGACGTGCGCAGGTGTACACGCCGTGCCGTTCGGTCGTTCGCCTGCTGACCCTGCCTGGCCTGGGCTTGGGTAGGGTTTTACTGGTGCATGGGGTGGTAGCGTTTTGTTTCTAGTAAATTCTAACATTGATATCCAGAAAACCCTTAGCTCTCCTGTTACCTTGCATGTTTTCATTGTGCTGCTATGAATAATAAGTACCGGTAGACTAAGTTAGTGTAGGTACAGTGATAGTTGATCAATAGATATATGATCAATAGATACCGTAGATCAAGTTTGATTTTGGGGATGGCATCTTGCTTCAGGGACGGCCTCTTCTTGATGCCAAACGCCGCATGCAGCCCCGTACTATCGAGGAAGTCCTCCGCACAAATGTGCTCGGAACACACGGACACTGCGGTCACTCGGCCCCTTCCAGTTGACGCGAGTTAGTTTCACTTTTGAGGTCCATTTTCTTCTAATATTTGGGTCTTTGAGGAATAAATGTAGACTTACACCCTCCTTTGTGATGTTGCTGCAACCTGCAAAGACACAGCGTTGCGGCATACTTCGATTTAGAGGTGGTTTTCGAGGTGGTATATAACTGCAAGTTAGTTTGCACGCGTGATATATGCAAGATATTGTAAACAAGCACCGGCGATGTCGGTTTGTGACGTCACACGTCAATCATGCTCGAAGAACGAGAATTCGGGGTTTAAAAGGGGGCGGAGCTTAGCAGACTCGTTTAGGTCTGAATACGTGGGGAAAATATTATTTTAAAAATATTCAGATACGTATTCATTGCAAACGGATGTCATTTTTCAATTTAGATGAGTATCATGTACAAAATAACAAGAATTAGAATTTCATAGAAGGGAACCTTTAACAATGTTGTTTTGCAAGGTCGCATTGCGACCGAGCGAAGAAAGAAAAAAAATCTCTTTAATTTATCATGTTTATGAGGTTTAAAAAGCAATTTGGTTACAATTTCCTTTGAAATAAATCTTCATAATGATTGAAAGAGCCAGTTACTATTTTAACCATTGTTGGAAAGTGCCCCTTGCCCCCCCCCCCCCCCTTCAAATACGCTAGTGCATGTAACAAAGTAATTACCTGCATTGAGTTTATACTTGAATACACTATCATCTCGCAGAAGGATTTTGTTGAAGGCTTTTATTGCTGAGAACATTGGTATGACATCATCAACAGGAACACGGAACAGAGAAGCATGGTATATCTCGTTGAAGGTTATTTGTCTGAGCTGTCCCAGGGCGTCTAATCTGAAGTGGATGAAAATGATGTGGATGATGAATATTTTGTGAGATTCAAGTCGTATACCGAATGTAATGGTCATCAACTTCATCATAACTATTCATAACTATCACAGTTATGACTCCATCATGATATTTAAAGGGATAGCGATTATCACTATCATCAACATTATAATCGTCTTCATTATCCTCGTCATCTTCGTTGTCATTTTTATCATCATTATCACCTTTATTACCATTATCATCTTTACTCTATTCTGTTTTTCGTTATCATCATCATCATCACCATCATCATTATCATCATCATAATAATAATAATAACCTCTTATTTACCCAGGGTGGCCACTTCAGCTTAGCTGGTCTTCCAGCGGGCCCTGCATAACATAATATCATCATCATCATCATCATCATCATCACCCTCGTCAAATTAATGTTTGTAACTCGTCTTTGTTTCTCGACAGGATTCCTTCTACAGCTCTCATACACTAGCTCAGCGGGGGGCTTTGTTAACGTTTTTTCACGAGAAATGGGGTCGCCGTACCTTCCCCCTTGATCTGCCCCATTATAAACCTCATTGGTCTGTTACCTACCTGATCAGTGGATGCCTGGCGTGATGATAAAAGCTTTGTTGGGTGATCTTCTTGTTCGCTGCTATGGCGACGTGCTCGACCTCGTGTTTTGTGAGCATTTGGAAAGCCTCGTGGTCATCGCTCTTCAGCTCCATGGCGGCTTTGAAACCGTCAATGAGCAGGCTGTCGCCGCCGGTTGTCGATGTATTCTTGATGCAGTGGAAAAGAGCAACCTGCACAAGTAAAGATGAAGCGAGTATTTCTATCAAGGCGGGATTTCTTTCAACTCACGAGGCGTAAAGCTATTAAGTACCACTGTTATGCCGATGATGTGCAATTATATACATCCTTTGCACCTGGTCAGGAAAACACTATGTCTGCTATCAAGAAGCTTGAAGCATGTATTGAGGATATTATCGTATGGATGTGCTTGCACTCTCTTAAAGTCAATAATGCTAAATCTGAATTTATGTTGTTTGGTTCTAGGGTCCATTTATTGAAGTCTGATGTCCGTTCAATTAAAGTAGGGGATTCTGTCATTACTGTGTCTAACAAATGTAGAAATCTCGGTGTTACTTTTGATTCTGCTATGTCTATGTCAAGTCAAGTTTCACGTATCTGTCAGTCCGTACAATACCAACTGCGTAACCTAGGGTTTATTAGAAAATACCTCACCAAGTCCAGTACAGAAAAGATAGTGCATGCACTCATTACCTCCCGCCTTGACTTTTGTAATGCTTTACTGTATAACATCTCACAATCACAATTAGATCGTCTCCAAAAGCTTCAAAACAATGCTGCTCGCATAGTCTCTTTATGTCACCTAAGAGGAAACACGTAACTCCTGTACTTATCTCATTACACTGGTTGCCGGTTAAATATCGTATCATATTTAAGTTGCTTTTACTTGTTTTCCACTCATTGCATGGAACTGCTCCTCACTACAACTGTAGCATAATAATCCCATATAATCCTTCTAGGAACCTAAGGTCTTCAAGTTCATCTTTTCTTGCCACACCACAAACTCACAATTCTTGGGGGATCGATCATTTCAATATGCCGGACCATCCCTATGGAATAAGCTCCCTCCAGATATTCGTAGTATATCCTGTCTTAGTAACTTCAAGACCTCACTAAAAACCTGGTTATTTAGACAAGCGTTTTCATAAATATAATCTTTGTCTTTATATCTTCTCTTCTCCTTTTTCACTGCGCCATGAGCATCTATTCATGATGGACACCGGCGCATTACAAGTGTTCATATTATTATTATTATTAAAGCAATAAGACACGATAGGCCTATTATGATAGAATCATATTAGCCAAATATCGCTAGATGGGGAGGGAGAGAATTAAGAATTTTCCGTCGACAAATTCTACATTTTCATAGGCTGTCTGCAAATTTAAAACTTAATAACTTATTCACCCCCCCCCACACACACACACACACAAACACACACACTCAAAATGGCCTAGTGACGCCCCTGTCATCCTTATTGCGATACAAAATAAGTTAGACATTATTTTTAGAATGTGAAGTATCAAAATTAATCTGATTCGCTTCGAAAGCCACTTTAATGAAACATGGCGATGAATTTTATATTGTATCCATCAAAAGGGAAAATTTATGCGTATCATGATGACAACCTTCGTTGCATTATACTACTGACATGTTTGTTAATGCAAATCTAAAAGCGGTAAAATGGGTAATTGTTCCCGCCCATTTTTTCCACGCTGTGACTTACCCCTGGTGGACTAACGTAGTATGA
>CM046851.1:9097806-9265306 GCA_025618425.1 Heliocidaris tuberculata
TGAGTTCGCTTACTTCCATGACTATAGCAGCCATCACAGTGACAATAATTACCGCTGGGCAATCTTGTCGGCAATTTGGTTGACCCCCCCCCCCCCCTTCAAAATGGTCTAGTGACGCTCCTGCTTACCTGTGTGTACTTTAGCTTGCCGTGAGCTCCCTTACTGTAGCAGCCTTCACAGTGACAATTACTCTTGAGCCAGACATTGGGGTATCTCTGGCTGTCACCGTCCTCCCATCGGACGACCACCATCTTTGCATCGGGTTCCTTGTCGACCTCGGTGATTGGAATCGACCTCTGCCAGTTGTGGTCGGCGTAGAGAGCTGCGTGGTCGTCAAAGGCCGAGCTCGCAGGCTGGGCCCATCGTGAAGTGGTGGTCGAAGACTGCCGAGATGGAACTATAATGTGAAAGAGAGAGATCTGGAGATAATACCAATCATGCCTATACTTGCCAAAAGGGAGTTTTCTGATCGATTTATCACTTTACGATGTTCAAGGGGTGCGCCGACATATCACGCTCCAGCGACAATATTGTTTCAAGCTTCATTTCGTCAATTTATGTAGGGATGGGTTAGAGTTGCAATTGGGTTTTAGGTTAGTTTTAGGCCTAGGTTTAGGGTTAGGTATTGTGTTTATTCCAGGACTGAAATTCAGATTTCGGTTACAAAATTACGGATTCATTGTTATCGGAGCATGTGCAACCGATAATATGATCTGTAAATATATCTGTAGATGTATTAAGTGCTACATACTTTAATCCAGAATATTATTACTATTAACCATACTGTCTTTATTATCGTTATCATACTAGAGGTTCGACTTGAAAATGACAAGAATAGGTGAGCTAAGCTCATCGTCAAAACTTACGAGATGGTACCTTTGTTTAAGAAAACTAGAAAGTGAAGCTAGAGATCACACTCGTACATGACAAGTTCATGTGGACAATCAATACAGTAGTTATGGTATAAAATACATACCAATGCTTCTGTGGTTCAATTTAGGGTAAGTCTACTGAAACTTCAAGTACTAGTAAACCAGTACTATTTTTCAAGTATTATCTAGCATGTCTAGTTGAATGCATAAAATCACTGTCTATATAGTGAATCAAAGTGGGCCAAGGTTACCTAATAATATATAAAGATTGTTGGTATGTTTTGATTAAGCAATTTGAATGTTGACTAGTAAACTTTTATTAGAATTATGTTTAAGCTAATCTGGAAATCACACTCCGACAAGAAAAAAAAATGACGCTGTATATTTTTAAAGGGACTTTATAGTCTGGTTCACTATGTAAGAAAATGGGCTTTCGTTCAAAAACTTTGGAGATTAGCAAAACTATACATTTTTATAATCGTTAGAACATGGGAAATTCAAAAATTGATGTTGGCATTTGCACAAATCACCGGCATAGCGGCTATTTTGGATTTTCAAAATGGCCGCTATGTGAAACTCTTATTGAACGAATTTGAAGATAATTTTTAAACAGAACCTCATCTTACCATGTATTTATCATCATATTAAAGGGAATTAAATTTTCTACAACATGATACCACATTTAATGGGTTTGGTGATGATTTGCGATACAACTTTTGGCCAAGAATGTGATTGTTTACATAATTTTTACAAAATATCAATTTCTTCAAAATACGTATTTCTCATTATTTCAAAAGTTATTTTCACTAATTAGTTCAAACTTTTCAGAAAACTTTCCATATGTACGGTTAATACCATATAAAAATTACAAGTTCATTGCTTATCAAACAAAACATTTATAGCGCTCTAAAGTTTACACTTTGATATTAGCTAAAGTAGAGAATCGATAACAAAAGTGGTTACTAAGTGCTGCCTTCTCCCTACAGTGGTAACATTGGGAGACGTGAAATGGATAATTTCGGTAGTACACGCTATTGTCATGCAGATTAATATTTTGATAGGATGTGTGATGTCAGATGATTCAGTACGATCATATTTCAGTGATATAGAATTGTTTATTAGCTCCCGTTGCTATGATACAAATGTGCCTAATAACCGATGATGTGTGTTGAGAAATCAATAAGGCCAACTGTCCAATAATATACATGAGGAGACCTGGTTTCAAGTGATAATCATGATTCACACTCCGACACACGTATATACTAGATTATAGGGTACACATAGGCGGATCCAGAGGGGGGGTCGCGGGGGTCCGGACCCCCCCCCCCCCCCCTTTTTGGCGCCGGTTTTTTTTTTTTTTTTTTTTTTTTTTTTTTTTTTACTTGGCGCCGTCTTTCTTGGCGTTTTTTTTTTTTTCGTTTTTTTTCCTTCTTTTTTTCCCCCAGAAATTCTGCCGACCTGATCATGCAAGATACTGCGTAGGCCCTATTCATTACCCATTGTTTCATTCTCCGTCGCAAAGTAGGCCTAAGTACTGTACTGCCATGCCAGATCAGATATGCGGTGCGGCACGCATAGGTTTATGCATGCGACTTTTGATCGTACGTACGCTGTCTTGCAACTATGCTTGCAACCCTCGAGGAAGCAGGCTGCACGCGGCATCATTCAACTTCAAGTCACTCATTCGAGGCAACTCGTCATTCTAGACAATACCAAAGCACAAGTATCCATATAGGTAAATAATTTTTGCTTGGCCCAAATATATAAATGCAGCTCTGCTGCAGGTTAATTGATAAAAACTATAAACCATACCCCACCCCCTCAATTTATTATCCTCTCTTTTTCATCGTGTATATACATGTATATTTTTTCTTTACATATTTAGACTTTTTTGCATCCCTTTAATACTGTCTGGATCCCAAAAGCCTTTAGGGCTTATCTTTGTTTGTTGTCAATTGAGGTCTCCTGTGAATCTCACAAACTCGCCCGTTTTTGACCCTGAACTCATGTGAATCTGATAGAAAGCAGTCATTATGTTTCACCATATAGGACTAAGGCTCATTACCTCTCCCAAGTGAGTTTGTTTTTGGTTTGTCTGACTGTTAGCATCAAACTTTACAGGATAGTAGTTTGATTTTATAGGGATTGATCCTGTGCTTAAGGGTGTAGCTGTCCTACCAAAACTCAGGCGAAAGCGTGAAGTCAATAAAACCTGAGTGAGCGAAGGGAACGAGGGTATTGTTGACTGCATGCTTTCGACGCGAGTCTTGGTAGGACAGCTGCACCTCAAAACAAAGGGTTAATCACTATCATAACATTGACCAATTGGATTATGTGTTGATAAAGCAGAGGGTGGACTCGTGGCACAGCCATTTCTTCGACACTGTCGAAAACCCTCCTGACAGGATTTTCAACAGTGTAAAAAACCCTCCTGGCAAGTTGCCAAATGTCGAATGCCCCTTTTCAGGCCCTATGGTAGATAATCAAAACCAAACTTTTTATTTGGTCTATTGCAGCAAAAACTCGCACATCATATTATTATATCATAGGAATAAGTGATTGTTTTTGACAATCTTTGTCAATCTTGTTCAAGGTCAAGGTCATCACCAACAAAGTATGATTTTGACATAGGGTAGGTGTAGGGAATACAAGACCGTAATACAGGACCATCAGAAGAAAACTGTCCTGTCTGCCCTGGCTTTGGAATAAAATATTGCTCTAGCGCCATATAGGTACACTGTTACCATTTCTGCTTACTTTGTCAGTAAACTTTTCATCAACAAGTCCATATTCACCAATCTCCTAAGATAAAAGTTTGTCGTGCTCAAAATTTCGGTAGATATAAATACTGGTTTTTCAAGGAACGTAGTGGTGTGTTAAACTTATAAAGAGGTGTGCTATAAAAATGGTATTAATAACATTATTATGAAGTTGGTGAACTATTGTACTGGTCAATTGACCATTGTGCACAGTGTAGAGTGCGTAGAGTGAACCTCAATGAGGACATCCAATCAATTTGTGTAGGTAATACAAGACCACCAATATGGCGACTAACGTTATGCATAATTAATGTGTGCACTGTGTATTGATAATTTGTGTAAGCTTAATGCTAGGGTTTTTTTTATGTTTATGAAACTGAAAGAAAATATCAAATAATATTCAGAATATTGGCGATAAAGAAATATCCAGGCAATTAAGCAATATTTGTTGGTACACGCTGAATTTAGATCTGAAATTTTAAAAGCCTTAAGGTCATGAAATGGAAATTTTTGACTCATCATGAAATTACATGCATCCTGTTATTTCATCTAATCAAATTAAACATTAAACAACAGTAAATTTCAACAAATTCAAACCTGCATGAAGAAAATTTTCACCTTTTTGCACTGCATTATGAGATTACTAGAGTTTGGTTGGATGTGTTAAGTTGTTTTAACGTCATTTTACATCTTTCTTTTTAAGACGTATTTCAATGTCATTTTACAACTCTCTGTAATCTTTAAAATTATCATTGTCAATTGTTCAGTATTGATGTACTTAAAATCATCAACAACAAAATGTAAAGTTGCCGGAGGCAAAAGTAACGGCACATTGAACATGTTGAATGCCGTTTAAATGGTAATTAAATTTATCCGATGATAAATGCTATAAAATTTTTGGTTAAAATTGCAACAGATTTTGATGAAACCAAAACATACTCTCCAAAAAACAATTCTTTATTGGTATTTACATTTCCAACGAAATATCATTTTCCTCAACAAATATTTGAGATTTCGGTTGAAAATGTAGCGGTCTCGTATTACTTTCATGGGTAGGGAATAATGGACCATTTACCTATGACGTCAAGGAGATTATTTCATTAGGTAAACAAATTTTTGTCATTATTTCGGTACCCTGAGAAATAAAAAGAGTTGCTGAAAGCATTGGTATACCTTACTAGTGTGTGTCTGTGTTCATGTTTATGCAAATTATGCAAACGTGCTTAAGGGTCTGGTATTCCCTACACCTACCCTATGGTTGTACATCGCAAGAAGTGAACTTCATGTGTCCATATAAAGGTTAAAGTTGTGAAGGTCAAGACTTAAAAGGTGCGTCTCCATCAGCCCGAGTTTGCTCAAGCTCGAGATTCTAGCCCGATCAGAGCTTCTCGACAAAAAAGTCCGAGTTTGAAAAACCCCGTCTCCATCAGCCCGAGTCGAGCGATTCCCGCTCGTTCTTGGAATAAACTCGAGCTTCAGAGCATGCGCACTTCGAAGATGGAAAATTTAAAAAAAATATATAGGATAAATGAAGAGAAAAGAGCAAAGAAATACATAAGCAAAAGATAAAAAGAGAGAAGGAAAAACAAAGAAATACATAAGAATAGAAATAAGAATAGATAATTGGGAAAACAAAGAAATATATAAGGAGCAAAAGGAGAGAAGGAAAAACAAAGTAATACATAAGAAACAATGAAATACATAAGGAAAAAACAAAATAGAAAAACAAAGAAATATATAAGGAAATACGAAGAAAACTGGATAGAAAGAGGAACAAAGAAGTACATAAGAATAGAAAGAAGAATAAATAATGGGGAAAACAAAGAAATACATAAGGAGAAAAAAATAGAAGGAAAAACAAAGTAATACATAAGAAACAAAGAAATACATAAGGAAACAGACAAAATAGAAAGAAAAACAAAGAAATAAATAAGGAAACATAAAAAATAGAAAGAAAAACAAAGAAATACATAAGGAAACAGATAAAATAGAAAGAAAAACAAAGAAATACATAAGAAAATATAAAGAGTAGAGGACAGAAAGAACAAAGAAATACATAAACAAACAAAGAAAAGAGGATAGCAAGATCGAAGAACAGAAAATGGAGAAAACAAAGAAATACATAAGGAAAAGATAAAAATAGAGAAGGAAAACAAAGAAATATAAAGGGAAAAAGGAAAAAAGAAGAACAAAGAAATACATATAAAAAGACAGAAGAGTAGACAACAGGAAAACAAAGAAATACAAAAGGAAAGGATAAAAAGATAGAAGAAAACAAAGAAATACATAAAGAATCATAAAGAAAAGAGGATAACAAGAAGAACAAAGAAATACATAAGAAATTAAAGAACAATAAAAAAATTGGGAAAACAAAGAAATACATAAGGAAAAAGATAAAATAGAAAGAAAAATAAAGAAATACATATGAAGAGAAGAGGAGAGAAAGAAGAACAAAGAAATACATTAGAATAGAAAGAAGGAATGAATAATGGGGAAAACAAAGAAATATATAAGGAGAAAAAAGAGAGAAGGAAAAACAAAGTAATACATAAGAAACAAAGAAATACATGAGGAAAATATAGAATAGAAAGAAAAATAAAGAAATACATAAGGAAATATAAAGAGAAGAGGACAGAAAGAACAAAGAAATACATAAACAAAGAAAAAACGATAGCAAGATCGAAGAACAGAAAATGGGAAAAACAAAGAAATACTTAAGGAAAAGACAAATAGAGAGAAGAAAAACAAGAAATATATAAAGAAAATAGGATAGCAAGAAGAACAAAGAAATACATAAGAATAGAAAGAAGAATAAATAATGGGGAAAACAAAGAAATGCATAAGGAGAAAAAAGAAAGAAGGAAAAACAAAGAAATACATAAGGAAAAGGTGGAAAGAGAGAAGAAAATCAAGAAATACATAAGGAAAATAACGTTTCTAGGATTGGTGTCATGAATAAATTAACCCGAGTCAAAACCCGAGTGCGTCTTCACCTGCGAATTAGCGGGCTAATTCGCCAAATAGCGCGCTATTTCACAAAAAAACCCGAGTTGACTAGGCCCGTCTTCATCAGCCCGAGTTTCCAAAATAGCCCGCTAATTCTGATCCGGGAAACTAACCCGATCAGAACTAGCTCGAGCTAGTTTGTAATGAAGACGCAATTAGCTGGCTATTTCGTGGGTTTCTAGCTCGAGCTAGAAGCCTAAGTCAACTCGGGTTTTTTTGTGAAATAGCGCGCTATTTGGCGAATTAGCCCGCTAATTCGCAGGTGAAGACGCACTCGGGTTTTGACTCGGGTTAATTTATTCATGACACCAATCCTAGAAATGTTATTTTCCTTATGTATTTCTTGATTTTCTTCTCTCTTTCCACCTTTCCCTTATGTATTTCTTTGTTTTTCCTTCTTTCTTTTTTCTCCTTATGTATTTCTTTGAATATATTATAAATGATCAAATATCTGAATGGAGTTGTTTGAATTGAGAGAAACAAGAAAAGAAAGAAGTAAAATAAATTCACGATTAGTGTTTTCCCCATTCTTTATTCTTCTTTCTATTCTTATGCAGTTCTTTGTTCTTCTTGCTATCCTATTTTCTTTATATATTTCTTGTTTTTCTTCTATTTGTCTTTTCCTTATGTATTTCTTTGTTTTTCCCATTTTCTGTTCTTCGATCTTGCTATCCTCTTTTCTTTGTTTATGTATTTCTTTGTTCTTTCTGTCCGCTTCTCTTTATATTTCTTTATGTATTTCTTTATTTTTCTTTCTATTCTATATTTTCCTCATGTATTTCTTTGTTTCTTATGTATTACTTTGTTTTTCCTTCTCTTTTTTCTCCTTATATATTTCTTTGTTTTCCCCCATTCTTTATTCCTTCTTTCTATTCTAATGTATTTCTTTGTTCTTCTTTCTCTCCTCTTCTCTTCATATGTATTTCTTTATTTTTCTTTCTATTTTATCTTTTTCCTTATGTATTTCTTTGTTTTACCAATTTTTTATTCTTCTTTAATTTCTTATGTATTTCTTTGTTCTTCCTGTTATCCTCTTTTCTTTATGATTCTTTATGTATTTCTTTGTTTTCCTGTTGTCTACTCTTCTGTCTATTTATATGTATTTCTTTGTTCTTCTTTTTTACCCTCTTCCCTTTATATTTCTTTGTTTTACTTCTCTATTTTTATCTTTTCCTTATGTATTTCTTTGTTTTCCCCATTTTCTGTCCTCTTCTCTTTATATTTCCTTATGTATTTCTTTGTTTTTCTTTCTATTTTATTTGTTTCCTTATGTATTTCTTTGTTTTTCTTTCTATTTTATCTGTTTCCTTGTGTATTTCTTTGTTTATCTTTCTATTTTATCTGTTTCCTTATGTATTTCTTTGTTTCTAATGTATTACTTTGTTTTCCTTCTATTTTTTTCTCCTTATGTATTTCTTTGTTTTCCCCATTATTTATTGTTCTTTCTATTCTTATGTATTTCTGTGTTCCTCTTTCTATCCAGTTTTCTTCGTATTTCCTTATACATTTCTTTGTTTTTCTATTTTGTTTTTTCCTTATGTATTTCATTGTTTCTTATGTATTACTTTGTTTTTCCTTCTCTCCTTTTGCTCCTTATATATTTCTTTGTTTTCCCAATTATCTATTCTTATTTCTATTCTTATGTATTTCTTTGTTTTTCCTTCTCTCTTTTTATCTTTTCCTTATGTATTTCTTTGCTCTTTTCTCTTCATTTATCCTATATATGTTTTTTTTTAATTTTCCATCTTCGAAGTGCGCATGCTCTGAAGCTCGAGTTTATTCCAAGAACGAGCGGGAATCGCTCGACTCGGGCTGATGGAGACGGGGTTTTTCAAACTCGGACTTTTCTCTCGAGAAGCGCTGATCGGGCTAGAATCTCGAGCTTGAGCAAACTCGGGCTGATGGAGACGCACCTACTTAGGCTTCTAGCTCGAGCTAGAAACCCACGAAATAGCCAGCTAATTGCGTCTTCATTACAAACTAGCTCGAGCTAGTTCTGATCGGGTTAGTTTCCCGGATCAGAATTAGCGGGCTATTTTGGAAACTCGGGCTGATGAAGACGGGCCTAACGTCACACAAAAGGTCAAAGGTCTGTCAGAGTCAACAAAAAGGTCAAAGTCACGAAATTCAAAGGTAATGACAGGTGCTCGGGGGGGGGGGGGGGGGGGAGGAGGTTTGTTTTCTCCGAGGACTTTTGATATATTTTTTCTTGTTGTTGATTGGGAACGCTTGAATCTGATACATTGCACCATGACTAGTTTTGTGATACAAAACTTATTTATTTTGCCTAATGAGTAGATGCTGTGGTTGATTGTTAAATCCTGTGAATTTTCAGCAAAACTGGTATTGGTACTGTTGTTGATCGGCCTTGATTGTGAACTCCTGAATCTAAGGAACTTTCCCTTTTTTGTGTTCTTTTGTGATTTGTGATTTATAACTCGTGATGATGTAAACACTTGCAAATTGTTATCTCAGGGATGGGAGGAGATAATATAGATGATATTTAGTGAATAATTCTTCATTGCTGTAAAATGTGTACATGTATCACTAAAATTTACTAAGTGTGTTTGTACAGCATGCGCACACCCAATTCCTAGGTTATCAACATAGTACTTCAACATTGAAGAACCAATCTCAAGTAATAAATCTCCAGATTTTATTCTTATTTGTCTCACTGGACTGTTTGTGTTGATGCCACATGCCATCTGAGGTCCTGCACAGCAATGTAGACTGGAAAATCTGGGAAAACTTTTTAAAAAAATAAAAAAATATATATATACATATATATATTAATACAGTCCAATGGCACAAATCCCGGAGGGGATGGGGGTATGCATTAACCCCCCTCCCAGTTCTGATGTACGGGGGGGGGGGGGGGGGTGGCCTGTACAAATAAACCCGCACTTTTTGATAAAAGATGGTAATTTGCAGTCATTATATTATGTATTTTCCATCTCAAATAAACAATAATTCCATGTAATATTAATAGATTAAATGTAATTTCAGTACAAACTAAGACATTTTCAGGATCGTATTATCAAATTCTTGTGGCGCGCTTCGCGCGCCCAAGCATATTTCAACATTAAAATAGTCAAACAGGCAATATATATATATGTATATATATATATATATATATATATATGTATATATATATATATATATGCCTATAGAGGCGCTTAGCGCCTTCGGCGCTTGCGTTTGCCAGAATGATAACTTCTCACCCTTTGGACCCCCCCCCCTTTTTTTAAAACCTGGATCCGCCCTTGGTACAGAACTTGCACCCCCTACATGTCCATGCCTTCCCTTCCCCTTTCTACTTTTAAAACGAGACAAATTGGTACAAAGCAATATTCATAAAGTACTTTGCATAATGGTAGAAAATCAGTGAGCCTTGACAAATCATTTAAAATCTCATGGTTACTGGAAAAATATCTATCAATGCCTTACCATTCTTCCCACCCCTACCCCTACCCCTCTAAAGTTTAAAACAATACCTACAAGTATTATTGGTAAAAGGAAGCAATTCAGGCCATTAGTGAAATAATATGGGACCAGTATTCACGTGATAGACAATATTTACACTCTAAAACATGTAGATACTTGGTGGTGAGGTTCAAAACGTGCGCCCGCACCCCCCCCCCCCTTCAGTTGTACAGGGAGGTCCCCTGAACATATTCATACCAAACAGTCTTTAACATCAATCCAAGTCTGGTTGACCCCCCAAATTGGGTCCCCTGTAACATTTCCAAGCACTTTCAATATTAAAACGAGCATAGTCTTACGAGGTGGGGAGGGGTGGGGGCTAGGGGCTGAAAGTAAAGTTTACGTTCGGGCAAGAGGCGTCAGCACCTCCCCGCCCCCTCCCCCACCCCCGCTCAGTTGTAGACAAAGTTCATCGGTTGGTCTCAATCAGCGCATTTCACGCCTCTCTAAATTTTGACTTTCTTCATCTTCATTCAGCATTGCAAAAATCTTTTGCCACGAAAGATCCTTCTAAACTTAGATGACTTTTTGAGACATTTCCTGTTTTGAGTAAAAATTGGTTTAACACAATATTTCTTGCTACCACTGTTTATCTTATTTTTTAAAAATTGTCTTACTATAAGCTTTACTATTTACTAGTACCTCAAATAGCAGAACTGAAAGCAAAAAAAAATGTGACCTTTCGAGATTTTTTCTCTGTTTTTGTACAAAGTGGTTAAAACGCAATATTTCTTATTCTATTTGTATATCTTTATTTCTCCTTATTTATGTTATCAAGCTTTACTATTTACCTTAAAAAGGAGAAATAAAAGTAAATAAAGTTGAAGAACAATATGACATGCAGGAAATAAGCATTTTAAAGTTTGTAAGCCGTCTGTGCTGTAATGGCGTGATCATACATGTACAATTGTAATTGTATACATGTAGCCTAATTGGATTACCCTAAAACGTCTTTGGGACAAGTAAAGTATGTAATAATTTGTTGTATACTGTAAACTACATTTATTTAGTTTGCACATGCTGGTCGACATATTAGAACAGGCAGTCTATCTCTAGTTTGATAGAGTATAGGCCCAATTGATTAGTAGGTTACAATAATACAGCTAAAGAACTGCACTTAGTACTTAATTCAGGGGGTAGTTATCCGGGGGAGGGGGGGGGGGGTAATTGACCAGTGATGATAGTCGATGAGAAAGTTAGTAGACTGAAAAACAAAAGTCGTTAAAAGTGACTTTATTTCATGTGCATTCAATTGTATTTCAACCATATTTCTTGCTTTATAGGTCTGTTATTAGAGGATCTTTTTTCTAAATCAATATTCAGATAGAAAAGGGATAGTAAAAGAAGAAAAAATTACAAATGATCTACAAAGAAATAAAATCAAATTGCTGTTTTTTTTAAATTCTAATTTGCCCAAAAATATAAATTCTTACCTGAAGAGAAGAAAATTAGAAACCAAGATATAGTATGACTGTATAATTTTTCTAAACTTGGTGTCAAAATATGTGCAAGTCTTCAAGGAAAAAAAAACAGAACGTGGCACTGTTTCAGTTTAGAGACGCAGTGAAATTTAAAGTGAAGGAAGACTCAAGTATAATTTTGTGATAGCACCAAATATTTCCGTTATCAAGGAAACATAGGCTTATCATATTTCATGTAGTTTTTATACTGACCACAGAGAAAGGGCAGAATATGTATTTAATGTCGGTCATTTTGAAAATCCAAGATGGAAGCCACATGAAGTGTTGAGATGGGAAGTCTAATGACGTCACCAATGTTTTTCCTGACCCTGGAAACATAGTACATGTATTAGAATATTCCAATAAGTTTATAGATTGCCTTGAAGCAGAGATATGGCAATATGATATTTCATGGCGGCCAATTTGAAAATCCAAAATGGCCGCCATATGCGATGAAGCGTTGGGAGTAGAAGTCTAGTAATGTCACAGATTGTTTTCTCGACCCAAGAAACGTAGGAGTAGCATATTTCATTAAGTTTCTACGTTGAAAAGAAGCCGACGTAGGGGAAAAATGTATTTGTGGCGGCCACTTTGAATTAAAAATGGCCACCATGTCCAATGAAGCGTTGAGATTGGAAGTTTAATTATGTCACTAATGGTTTTCCTGACCGAGGAAACAAAGTACTAGCATATTCTGTTAAGTTGTTGTAGGTTGACTGGATATATATATATATATATATATATATATATATATATATATATATATATATAAATATATAAATACAGCCCTGGAAAAAATTATTAGACTAGCTCCATTTTGAGGTATATGAGTAGTGTAAAGTCCACTGTCTATGGAAGTAGGAAAATGATTATCAACAGCTAATGCATGATTAATGGACTACTAGTAACTAGAACGATTACCTCCTATGACTTTTTACCCAAGGACAGTTACTACCAGGACGACAACAGCCAGGACAAGTTGTCCCGGACAAATTTCCCCAGACAATTATAACACCCCTTTTTTCACACGAGAAAGAGTTTTTGGACCACCTAATAGACTATAAATGTCTGAGAGAATGAATTCAAGTTTACTACTCTTGGTCTGAGCACCATTGCCTTCTCATTATTCTACTGAGACCAGTGCGTGTGACATAAAAATTAAAGGTATTCAAAAATTAATTTTATGAAACAACAACAACAACAATAACAAAAATTCTTGCAGCATGAATGAGCTGCTGTGATGGGAAAAAAGGGCAACACCTTGTTGACAGAATGACACAAGGCATGGCTGCTATCATGAAATGTAGCAATTTTCCACCAAGAACTGAACAAACTGCCCCCAAAGGAGTGGACATGGCTTTACGAAAAAATCAGGCATACCCCCTGGACAATTATCCCCAGACCACTTCTGTCAGGACATTTTTTCCAAAACCCGTACCCCTGGAGAATATCCCTGAGGACAGTTAGCATCTAGGATATTTACATTCTGTTAGTTGTTCTGAAAGTTCTATCCGTTGGGGTGCCCTTAGAAGTAATTGTCCTTCAGCGAAAATTGTCCGGGGTTAATCGTCCTAGGGGCAATTACCCTGGTGGTAATTGTCCTAGGGATTAGTTATTACACGAGCTAATTGTTTTGGGGAGTATTCATCCACTCATTATGAGTTAGCTAGTAGAAATCATTCTGAAAATTCAATTACTGATATAGCCAACACTTGCCATATAGGCCTTTATTAGGAGCTGGTTTAATAATTTTTTTCCATCAGGGCTGTATATATATATATATATATATATATACAGTGCGTCCCAGAAAAAAACGAAACCCTAAAACAAAGGGTTATTGTGACCACACTATGTGCTGTATGACAAGAATTATTTATTTTCCATAAACTAAAAGTATTATGCTTTTAAATGATACCTTGATGGCATCCATCCGTACATGCTTTACCGAGCAGCAGCATTTTACAAATGACATGTAAAAACTCAGTTGTGCCAGATTTGGGTAAAACCGTGAAAACGTTAGGATCACATGCAAACATGACCCAAATATAACGTGACTTTTAAAATCCAGCGAGAAGACTGTTTTCATTTGTTTCTTTCAATAACGAGGGTAAGGATAATGCTCTCATCATAAAATAAAGGATGTTCAATGTTTTGTCGATGTTGGGGGTAAAGAAAGGACATGTTTTGTATTGAAATGTTACCTGCAATGAAAAGTATTTTTTTGAATTTTGAAGAACAAAGCGGACAGAAAGGTGATATTTTTCATAAAAGTAAAGTTAGTGGCACTTTTCATTGTCATCAAAAGAAAATACAAGGTTGAAAGGGCACATAAGGCAGAAAAAAATATCAAGATTATGGCAATTTCCCACCTCAGGAGGGGCACCTTTCCTGTCACAGGAGGGGCACTTTTTCATCTTTTGAGGGAAATTCATTGATTTATGAAATTGGGGGAGGGGGTCGTACACCCCTGCCACCACTGGAAATTGATATTGACCCGTGTTTTATGAATTTCTGATTGAATGCATGTCATCACACGAGGGAATTTCACGTATCATATCTCTTAAAGCTGGTATCTCCCTTGTGTCATGTTCGCATGTGATCCTAACGTTTTCACGGTTTAACCCAAATCTGGCAGAACTGAGTTTTTACATGTCATTTTCAAAATGCTGCCGCTCGGTAAAGCATGTACAGATGGATGACATCAAGGTATCATTTAAAAGCATAATACTAGTTTTTGGAAAATAGATAATTATTGTCATATAGCACAAAGTGTGGTCACAATAACCCTTTGTTTTAGGGTTTCGTTTTTTCTAGGACGCACTGTATATATATATATATATATATATATGCCATTTTTAAAATACAAAATGGCCGCCGTATGCGATGACGCATTAAGATTAGAAGTCTAATTGTGTCACCAATTGTTTTATCGACCAAGAAAACTGAGGATTAGAATATATTTGCTAAGTTCCTAGGTTGACCAGAAGCAGAGATAAGGCAACTTATATATTACACGTATGCCATTTTGAAAATCCAAAATGGCCTCCATAAGCGAGGAAGCGTTAGAAGAAGATGTCTAGCGATGTCAACATTTGTTTTCTGCGCCCATAAATAGTAGGATTGGCACATTTTATCACGTTTATGCCTTTAAAAGAAGCCGAGATAAGGCATATTATGTATTTTATGGCGGCCATTTTGAAAATCCAAAATGGCCATCATGCCGGTGTTTGTGCAAATGCCAACTTCATTTTTTTTTTATCCATGCTCTAACGATTCCGAAAATGTATAGTTTTGCTAATCTCCAAAAATCTTGAACAAAAATACATATTAAACCTGACCAGAAGGCAGTCCGTGGCATTATTTCTTTGTTTTAGCAAATATCAAAGTGTTAACTTTAGAGTATTATAACTTTTTTGTTAGATAAACAATGAACTTGTAATTTTCATATGATATTGACCCTATATATGGACGCTTTTCTGTAAAGTTGGAAGTCATTAGTGAAATGGACTTTTGAAATATGGAGAAATATGTATTTTGAAGCAATTCATATTTTTGAAAAAAAATGATAAAAATCACATTTTCGGCCCAAAATTGTTATACAAATCATCACCAAACCCAGCGAATGTGGTGTCATGATGTAGAGAATTTAATGCCCTTTAATATGCTACCACAACAATGATAGAATGAGGTTCTGTTACAAAAATATCTTCAAAAGTATTCAATACTAGTTACAAATGGCGGCCATTTTGAAAATCCAAAATGGCTGCTCGGTCAGGGTTTTGTGCAAATGCCAACATCAATTTTCGGATTCCCCATGTTCTACCGATTCCAAAAATGTATAGTTTTGCTAATCTCCAAAATTTTTAAACAAAAATACATAGTGAACCTGACTATTAGAACGCTTCATAGAATGATTAACGCTATAAATATGTTAACTCGCCACCGTGAGTTCTTAAAGGCCTTTTCTTTGTGCATAGTAGCAAGAACTGTTTGCGCTCTGTTCGAATGCAGTAGATCAAAAAACATAAGTGTATCATTAACCGAAAAGTTATCAGGGAAAAGCTATAATATCGTTAGTACCGCTACCTTGAGAAAAAATCATACTAGTACAACTATTTATTGCACCACTTTGGCGTAACCAAATGAGAAAGAGTGGACCGGGGCAGTGGCGTAGAAGGGATCTAGGCATACAGGGTCATTGTCTGTTGGTTGGATGATTTTTTTATTTTTTTAAATTTTTTTACACGGGCCAAGGCTATCGACAGGGGGGGGGGGGGGGCTGTAGAGACCACAAATGTAAAAATCAACCACAAATGTAAAAACATTGCACCCACAAATGTCAAAATAACCACAAATGTCATAACATGTCAACCACAAGTGTAAAAATAACCACAAATGTGAAAAAAATCGCCCACAAATGTAAAAATCTGTTTAACCACAAATGTAAAAACATTTCGCCTACAAATGTAAAAACTCATTGCTTGCATAATGCATCTATGTAAGATCAGTTATTATAATGGTAAATTGCCGTTTAGTCTAATGCCAATTGCTCTAATAGCCAAATGGTCTAACATCATTCGGTCTAACAACAATTCGTCCATCACCAATTCGTCTAATCAACATTTCGTCTATAGCCAATTCCTCTAAACATCACTTGATCTAATAATCAGTTCGTCTAATGTTCACTTGGTCCAGTATCTATTTCGGCTAAAACCAGTTGGTCTAATCATCATTTCGTCTAATAGCCATTTTGTCTAAACCCAGTTGGTCTATCACCCACATCATCTAATCATCATTACGTCTAATCATCTTTTGGTCCAATTCTCAGTTCGTCTAATAACCGTTTGGTCTAATGTTTATTCTTTATATAACCATTTGGTCTAAAAATACAGACAAATAGGTTAGCCTGTCATAGTTACATGTACATAGGTTTATCGCCACTTGGTCTACAGTCAGTTGGTCTAATACTACAGACAAATAGGTAGCCTGTCATAGTTACATGTACATAGGTTTATCGCCACTTGGTCTACAGTCAGTTGGTATAATACTACAGACAAATAGGTTAGCCTGTCATAGTTATATATACTCTACATGGGCCGTGGAACCGGGCCCCGTGGGGGGGGGGGGGGGGGGCTGCAGCCCCTTCACTTTTTGAGTAGACACGTTTCATATAATTTTGTTTAATGATTATTTTCAGTATATATATAATTAGAAGAGATCACATTTTAAAGATAATACATTGTAATAATGTTTGGGCGCTCGCTTCGCTAGCTCGCAAAATGTTGAAAAGGGTTTTTGGTACCCGGGCAAGAGGCGTCAGTCCCCACTTCCAAAAATGTTCCATTTCCCTGCATTGTGGTACATGTAGTAATAATGATGATAATAATGAATAGAAACAGAATGGCACAATGAAAGAGAGATTATTTGAGAATGAATATAAAAAGTAATATAAGGAAAGACGGAAGTAAAGATTAATCGATGTATATTACAATACTATAGGGAGGATCGAAAGTTAATGGAGAAAAGGATAAAGACATAAGACGATTATTAAAAAAAAGGTCAGTATAAAAACAGAAGAATAACATAACGAAATTAGAAATGTAAAGCAAAAAAAAAAAAAAGATAAAAAGAAAGAATAATGCAAAATAGGCAAGATGATAGAAAGATAAACCAAGGAATAAAGAGCGAAAAAAATAGAGAGACGAAAAGATAAGAGAAAAATGATAGAATAAATAATATAAAGATTTACATACGGGAAGATGGAAGAGGTGATAGAAGGAATTAAAGAATAACACAACTAAAGGAAAGATGGAAAAATGAAAGGATAAAAGCAAGGAATAACATAACGAAAGATAGAGAAATGAAAGAAGGATAACTTACATAAGAGAAGATAGCGAAATAAATGAAAGGATAAAAACAAAATAACAAGTGCAAAGTGCAATAAAACAATAATTGAAAATTCACTAAAATATTAACTGATTAATCAATTAATCAATCAGTTAATTCACTAGATAATTGATAAAACACATGTAATCAATTCATGCCATGCTCCATCAGGTCACTTTGTTTCTCCTCTTTTTTATCCCCCCCCCCAAAAAAAAAAACACTTAACAGACAATTACTGCAAAAAAAGTTTGAAAATTTCGGCCAGTGCGCCGAACCGAGACCTGACTGTTTAGTCAAAGCCACCTAGAGTAGTATTGTTGGGGGAAAACAAGAAATTTGCCAAGTTGGTCATTAGACGAAACGATGATTAGATCAAATGGGAATTAGACCAGATGAAAGTTAGACCAAATGACAATTATTCCAAATGGTTATTAGACTAAATGGGTGTTGACTAAATGATGATAGACCAACTGAGGTTAGACTAACTGACAAATGGACCAAATGATGCGTAGACCTAATGGGTATTAGACTAATTGGGTTCAGACCATTTGATGATTAGACGAAATGGCAATTAGATCAATTGATAATGGACCAATTGGTTATTAGACCAAATGGCTATTAGACGAATTGACTATAGACCAAATGGTAATTAGACAAAATGACAATTAGACCAAATGGTAATTGGGCGGAATGATGATTAGACCAATTGGTTATTAGATCAACTGATATTAGACCAGATGATGTTAGACCAATTGGCTATTAGACCAACTGGCTGTAGACCAAGTGGCATAAACCTATATAACTATGACAGGCTAACCTATTTGCCAGTATTATTAGTCCAAATGGTTATATAAAGAATAAACATTAGACCAAACGGTTATTAGACGAACTGAGAATTGGATCAAACGATGATCAGACAAAATAGTAATTAGACGAAGTGATGATTAGATGATGTGGGTGTTAAACCAACTGGGTTTAGACAAAAATGGCCATTAGACGAAATGATGATTAGACTAACTGGTTATTAGACCAACTGGTTCGAGCCGAAATAGATATTGCACCAAGTGAACATTAGACGAACTGATTATTAGACCAAGTAATGTTTAGACCAAGTGGGAATTACACCAAATGTGTTTTAGACGAAGTGATTAAACTGATTATTAGACCAATTGGTTATTAGACGAAATGTTGATTAGACGAATAGGTGATGGAGAAATTGTTGTTAGACCGAATAGACCATTTGGCTATCAGACCAAGTGGCATAAGACCAAGTGGCAATTTACCATTATAATAATTTATCTTACATAGGTGCATTATGCAAGCAATGAGTTTTTACATTTGTGGTAAAAATGGAAATTTTTACATTTGTAGGCGAAATGTTTTTACATTTGTGGTTAAACAGATTTTTACATTTGTGGGAGATTTTTTTGTACATTTATGGTTATTTTTACACTTGTGGTTGACATGTTATGACATTTGTGGTTATTTTTACATTTGTGGTTGATTTTTACATTTGTGGGCTCTACAGGGGCGTCCTATCATCTTATTTTCTAGCTCCTTTCTAAACTTTCTTTTATTTTTCTTTTCTCCGGGGACAAAAATCACGAACACATAGCGGTATTCGTTCAGGAGGGGGCCGGCTGATTCTATCTCAGCCTTTTGTTGTTGTTTTTTTTTAAATTCTGGGCCTCCAAACAACAGGGGAGGGAGAGGGTGCGGCGTACACCGGATACCCCTTATTTATGTTCAATACTTTATCGGCGTTCAAACTTTGTCTTCCTTTAATGAAAAAGGTTTTTTTTTTTCAATAGAATGATCACGTATTATTGCAAAGCATTGAAGTTATCTATCAGAAGACCATGGAACTCCTTGACAAAACTTGCATTTGCAGGAGAGCGAAGTAAATACTGATAATATGTATCCAAAGACTACATGGGCCTACTTCAAAAAGCAAATATTTCAGGGTCAATGTCTAGTAGCACGATTTGCAGTGTCATAGCTTGCCTGCGATGCGAATTTTGAGCCCCCATATGACAACGTGAGCAATAAAATTCGTTGATTTTTCTTCAATATAACCCAACCCCTTTCAAATGGTATTTTATTAATGCGTTTAAACACACAAATTTTATTTCTATAGCCTACTGATAACATGAATAACTTTGGGTACACTAAAATATAATAGAGCTATTGCTCCGTATTATGGGAAATAAACAACTGTATACATTATTTTATTTCATGGATGCATACCCACATAAAAAATGTGATGTAACTTATACCTTCTGTAATTTTTTTTTTTTTTTTTTTTGCTTTTAGTATTTTATTTTTGTTTGATGTATTATAACTTTTATTGCTTGTTTTATGCTTTTGTATCACCAAACTGTCATTTATCCCCCTACAATCTCATAGCCACTGGCTTTTCTAGGGTGTTAAATCCTCACACTTTTCGATGTATATATCAACTCGTGTGATTTTTATGAAATGAATAAATTGAATTGAATTGAAAATTGATTTTGAAAGCCATTGCTGACAAGCCACTTGTGAGGAGGACAAAGGATGGAATAGAGGGGGAGAGGTGGTTGGAGAGGGAGCGGATGAGAGAGAGAGAGAGAGAGAGAGAGATGGGATAAGGAGAAGAGGAAGAGGGAGGTAGCAAAAATAAAAGAGAGATAGCGTGGGAGATAGAGAGAGAAAGAGAGGGGGTGAGAGGGTGGGGCATGGCTACGTGGATACAGACATACTGAAACTTTATTTAAACTTTATTTTTCTTGAATCATTTGTGGGTGGTCAAACAGCCTGTTTAGTTAAATAAGTCAATCAAGTTTATATCGTAATATCATCATATACACATCGTAACAAAGAGTGACAAAATAAAAGAAAGGAAAACAAGAACTAAGAATATAAAGACGGAAGATTATGAAATACAAAGCTAAATATTGGAAAGAAACAGTACAAATATTTAATATTGAAGTGTGACCTCTTTCTTTGTTTAAACCATCGTACGATCACAGGTGAATTCATACGTGAATAAAAGATAAATGCTAATACAGCTAATTAAGCCTTTTATAGAAACAACTTACCTTTAATCGCCCTCAAAGTCGAATTATCAGAATAAATGTAAACATGGAGTAAGGTCGCGATTAGTTAATTGTAAAGTAAAGTGAAGAAAAATGGACATGAAGGGAGGTGGAAAGAAAGGTGACACGAGTATGTCAGCGGTGATGAAATGCGTCAACGGTAACTGGGATTGGGAAGGAGAGGAGCCCCAGAAGTGTCCTCGAATTGATGGCAAGTGACCAATAGTTGTATTATCTGCTACAACTTTACGCTATCAGCAGTCGTATCAAAATCTGTCCTTAATATGTACCCTAGTCCGGAAAAAAAAAAGTTACGGAAGCGCGACTATGCTTATAGTGGGTAATGTTTGATGATTATCCAGCCATTTCTCAAAGACGTTTATGAGCGAACTAGGTGAGTTAGTTGGTGTAGACCGTGAGTTGGGTACCGCCGCACCGTGGGCCAAGGCCAAACCAAAGTGCGCCAAAATAGGAATTTGTTCATTGTGATTTTTCTAACTTTTACACGCCCTGTTGGAATATAACACCTTAACGAACACTCCTCAGCACTTTTAATCTATGGAATGTGTTTTTAAATGTCACGGTTTTGTATTCAAAGAGCTAAATCAGTAAATCGTAAAGTTGAGAACAAAAATTGCAATTTATAAACATGTAATAAGGAGCTTGCTATTTCTCCTCCTCCTCTTCCTCCTCCTCCTCTTTCTCCTTCTCCTTATCTTTCTTCTTCTTCTTCTTCTTCTTCTTCTTCTTCTTCTTCTTCTTCTTCTTCTTCTTCTTCTTCTTCTTCTTCTTCTTCTTCTTCTTCTTCTTCTTCTTCTTCTTCTTCTTCTTCTTCTTCTTCTTCTTCTTCTTCTTCTTCTTCTTCTTCTTCGTTTGTACTGACATGAGTTAGTTGCATGCTTGACTTATAAAGAAAGTGGTTTTAAGTTCATCGGATACGGAGCAAGAACGCAGTTACGTAATATTATTTTGGCAATCATGTATCTTTCAATAGGTCCATGATGCGACCGAGGACGGAATTTTGGTAGGCCTATTAACATGAACAACAGTGAGACGCTTTGAATTCATAATTAGATTTTTCACTTTTTTGACAAATCAAGGTCATGAAACCCATTTGTGCAGCACATATTCTCACCGTCATTATTAATGATTCATGATGCTGTTTACTGATTCAGAATAAGATGTTATGGAATGTCAGGTACAATGCCCAATTTTTGTGTTCCGAATTAATTACCGAATCGCACCCGGAAGCCACAGCTTTTTTTCTGTATTCTCCCCATAGACAAATCAGAAATATATGTGTTGAAAAATGGAATTAAGAATTATTAAGGCAAGCAAATTAGCATTAATACGATCAAGAGTCAAGACATTTACAGACTTGTCAATGCACCTTTATTTCTCCTCCAACATCCTGATAAATACAATTAAAAAAACAACAACAATGTATTGTCTATTGACTGACAGACTGTATGAGACAAGAATATAAATGCTAAAGTCAACTTTAGATGGAAGGGTAACATGAAATGTTACATTTCCAAGTAAAAAACTCTCAATATTTTCATATCAACAGGAAAATTAAGTAATCAAGATCATAACTCTCCTATTACACAGGATACTAGCTCCAAAAACAAGAAAACTTTCTTTACAATAATGTATTTAAGCCCCTTCATTATACTATAATTACTGTACGTACTGTAAAAGTTACCTAACTTCAGTTAAATGACTAGGCGCTCAGAGAAGAAATGTGCATAAATTTGAATACATTACAGAACCGGTCTATTCCATAGGGCTTATTGACGTTTTATATCTAACAGTGATACAAATTAATGCATATCAAAACCAGTAAAATTCAATATTATGCCATAAATGCTTACTTTGCGTTGTTTCTCTGAGATTTAAGCAACCCGAAGACCTCGGCAAATTGGAGACCAGGCATCTCGAAAATCTGCAAAACAGTGGAACTTCCGATGACACAACTCGCCTTGCTAGAAACCTTGCTGAATGCATTGTTTTCGATAAGAAAGTAACCTAAAAAATAATTTAATCTGCTCCCTGTAGTTTTTGGTTGCACGCACGGAGTTGTCCAGTTTGTTTCGTACAAACATACCCCAAAACAGATAAGTTGCTCAGCATAGGTCTGTCCCGTCTTATGATCCCACACAGTCAAAATATGAGTGGGGCCGTAGGGGATTTCATTTATGGTTTGTCAAAATGTAAAC
The DNA here is from genome assembly GCA_025618425.1 of Heliocidaris tuberculata. NCBI lineage: Eukaryota > Metazoa > Echinodermata > Echinoidea > Camarodonta > Echinometridae > Heliocidaris > Heliocidaris tuberculata. Next base: position 9,120,566 of record CM046851.1, read on the forward strand.
ACTCCTTGACAGCGCACTTTGAATCAGTTATCTCCCCACTTTTATGTCGCGCTCACGGATCTCTACGGAAAAAAAAAATCCGTAAAGAACAGTGGTCGCGCTTTATTGCTATCGTATATATGACCACATAATGCTGTTTGTTTTTACTAATACTGTATTTTAGACTTTATGGAACTCAGGCATTGCCGTATTCTCAACATGTGATGCCTCTGCCCCACCCCCCCCCCCCTCTTCCAATAAAATTGACCTGGGTGGCAAATACAATCGTCCAGGGTATATTTTACAATGAAGTATATAGGCTGTTATAGTATTCCCCGACCATTTCCGATTTTTCTTCTTCAGTCGACTGATAAAAAAATTTGTGAATTCTGTCATTTGATTTTTGGGGGAGGGATTTATCACTTTTATCGTTCATATTTAGCATTCCAATTGGCACTGCGTATGGGCGCAAATCCAGGGGGACAGGGGGATATGTCCCCCCCCCCCAACCTTTTTGAAGATAGGCGAATGTCCCCCCCCCCCCCCCACACACACACCATTTTGAATAACTTTTTTTTGGCTTTTTTTTTTTGCTTGTCAGAATGGATTTGCGCCACTGGTACTGCGTATCATCGATCGGTACCTGTTGAAAGGATGTATGAGGCATTCAAATTCGCGAATAGGCAATAACTTCATTATTCATTCAAAATATCGCACCGGAGTTTCGCTTTGTGAATTTTTGAATAATCACTCCCAAAGTGATGGAGGTGCTTCATGAATACCCTTTTATCCCTCTTTGAAAAGAATGTTCCACTTGTGTATCATGGAATGTACCCATGTTCATTCATAGGCCCTAGGCCTGCCTCAATGAATGATAATCAGGGGCTGATCCATTTCCGATTGGGAAACGGTCGACCAAGGGTATGGTGGTATTCACTCTCATTATTTGATTTACAGTATTTGATTTTTGAGAATTTAAAGGAGAATGAAACTCAGCAAACATTAGCTAATAATCATGTGGAAAATACTCTTTTTGATTACTCAGTAAGGAGAACAATCAATCTAAAGTTTGCAGATTCCTTTACGATATTATCCCGTGAGGGCTGCCATTTTGAAAAACTGTGATGTCATATGAGTACATGTCCATTTACCTGTACACATTGGATATGATGTTGCATAATGAATAGCTATTGTACAACTAAAACCAATGCAAAATAGCAGCCATCTTGGAACCCCCAGCATCTCGCACAGGTGATATCTACGAGCAGTTGTATGTAGGTCTTTGTCACTTTTTTTGAAGAATTGACAAACCTCTGTCTGACCAGGCAACAACTTGTGCATGCCAAATCCTGCTTAACAAAAGAAAGTACCCCATCTATTAAACAGCTGAACCAAATATCTTGACACAAATAGGTTATATGACAGGACAAAAGTATCTTCATTTGAATGTACATGACTACAAAAAAAGGTTTATAATGAGAAAATCCAGTGTCATGCATTCCACAAGTGATCATAAGTGTCATCGTAGCTAGTATACAGGTCAGTGGGTATCTCACAAATAGCACTGCTCTGACATTACTTTGTAAAGAAAATAATGTCTTGCAAGGAAACTACAACTTTTTGAGACATTGTTCTCCTTCTTAAATAATTATATATGAGTAATTTCAAGATATTTATAATAGGCTGACAATTATTTACACGATTATAGGATAATGTTAGTTGCCTTTCATTCCTCTTTAAAGGGTAATGTTGAGAGTTCTTTCATTTCAAATACAGAATAAAAACACATTGCGAAAATTACTTTTTGATTAAATGAGCAGTTTTTCTCGCTCAAACGGCTCCACGATTCAAAGTGGCCTTGTTGCTATGGCAGCTCAGGTCAGCGGGTCAAATTTTTCGCGCGGAATACAAACTGATGTACCGTAGCGTGCCTGCCGGCTGCCCGATCGATTGCTTTTGCTTTTTTTTTCCGCGCGGAACGTCACTGGCTCACTTCCGGTTGAAGTACGATTTCGTTCACATTGCACGTTTAGAGCGGTCCATACCGCTCTTAATAAGACCCGTTCCTCAAGACCACCTCCCTGAGGTGGTCTTCTTGAGCGGTCCAGAAGACCACTTCCTGGACCACTTTGACCGTTCACACTCACCTAAGAACCGTTCCTGAGGAACGGGTCTTAGATAGACCGCTCCAAAAGTCCACTTTCAAAGAGAGTGAGAACGGGGTTTCTCGACTGGCCCTTGGGCCGATATATCGAGCCGACCTCAGTAAAACTTTCCAAAACTCCCCACGGCAAGTCCGCCCCTGAACTTTAAAGTGACAATAAACTGAAGCTCCTAAAAATTTGAAAAGTGCCTGTGCCTCTCATTTTCCCATCATGCCCCATTCCAGTTTGTAGAAGCTTAGAATGTACCTGTAGGCAATTTTCCATATTTGCAAAATTTTGTGTGCCTATTATCCAAACAAGCCGTTTGTCAAAATTCAAAATAAAATGCAATTCATTTTCAAATATATTATCTAAAGCCCGGCGCACACTGCACGATCCGACTGCGAGCCCAATCGGATCGCAGTCGCAACACATCGCAGACTGTACGATTCCACTAAAACCTATATCCGATGATTTTGCAGCGCGTGCTTTTTTTGCATCGGAGTAACCATTTTCATCATGTCCTGTATATTATATCAATTAAGAAGACAAAACTATCTTTTCTGAAAATAACATTGATTTACAAAACAAATTGGGCTGTTTTACAGTCGGGAAAAGGGTAGGGGAGATCCAGGAGAGTTGAGCCACTTTTTTCATAATGGGTCATATTTCCCCAAACCTGCATTGTGGGTTGGACAAATTCTTCTCATTTGAAATTTAGCTCCTATGTTATAATACAATGTGGGTTATGATATTCAAGGTGATTGCATTTCAAAGTAGTAGTACGTATTTAAAAAAATTGTCGAATGGCGCAAGTCTCCCGCAGGGTGAAGAGAGTTGAGCATACTCATAATGAGAGTTGAGCCACCCATGGGAGACTTGTGCCACCTTGTAGATGGGAGTAGGCAGGCGCGCCGGAAGCAGTTTGGAATCGGGGGGGGGGGGGGCAAACATTCAAGGGGGCTCACCTTTCAAGGGCTCATGTCTTCTCACCCCTAAAAAAAACACACACGCTTTCCCACCCTCTCACAACAATACAGACGCACGTACACACCTTTCAGAATATTTCGCTATTAAACACGTCTAATACAAAACCTCCACTACGTTAAAGTTAAAAGTTTGAATGCTTTATCTGTCTTCAGTGATCTCCATGCACGAAAAATGAATACAAAGGCTTACAATTACGTAATAAAGCAATCAAGCTTTTAATATACACACGATTTTTACTCCTTTACTACTGATTTTTTTTTTTTTATGGGGGGGGGGGGGGCTTTTTTTTTGGGTGGGGGGGCGAAAATGCATTTTGCCCCCCCCCCCCACTTTTTCGTTTGGGGGGGGGGCGACCGCCCCTCTGCCCCCCCCCCCACTTCCGGCGCCTATGGGAGTAGGGAAAGACATGTTTCGCTTGTGGATTGGCCTGCATTGCCTACTATAAAGTGCTGGTATAATCGCCATAATAATATGCATGATTTCGTAAATGGAAATACAATGACTTTAAATGGTAAACTATGAATTATTTCAGGCAGTAAATGGATCTGTTTTCCAAATTGTAGACGCATCTTTGATACATCGATCTATGCTGACTTAAAGATGGATAGCTGGGGCTGGGACATTTGTAACAAAATTAATGAATAATTACGGAACATATTCATCCGCGCAATCAATCCCATGGCATGAGTTATAATTACTCATGTATTTTTTTTTTTTATCAGCGATAGCCAGTGTCATTTTTTAATTACTCAACATTAACAAAAATCAAAACTTTCACCACAATGCACACATAAGATGGAACCCTTAGATTTAAACATTGAAGACATAAAACCATTTTCGTATAGACATGACATAGAGGTCTAACTTAGAACCACATGTATTATGGTACCTGCTGTTTCAAGTAACAAGAAACAGTGTCGGTTAAAAAGTACAATGAACTCATGTCTGCGTGGGATAGGGACTTCGAAAAACATATTCCAGTTTCTGGTGCGGTTCTTTTTTCAACATTGAAATGTTGGATTTTGAATTGTTGGTGTGTGACCTCCAAATTCACGGTAGGTCAGGTCTAATCATTGAAGGCGGCTTCTCAAAGGACAGTGTATACTGACTCACAATCAAGGTACTGAATAATGTTCTACTGTTAATGAATAGAATCAACGAAATATGCAGTCTAGACATATTCAATACAAGAACCCATTGACTTTGAACATGATCCTTGCATATAACAGACTGAATATTTCAAATGGAAGGTCCAGATTGAACTGATTAACTAATGATGTTTCTAGGATGCTAGGTATTTGCAACACATGGAATCCAAAAAGAAAATGAGTGAAATACAAGTTGGTAGATAGTTGGCCACTGTTTTCTATGTAGAGATAGATGTTATGATCCTATGAAAGGTACAATTATATTTTATATATATATAAGAATGTTTGATGCACGACTTTTCGAGCTCTTTTTTTTTTTTTTTGGGTGGGGGGGGGGGGCGAAAATGCATTTTGCCCCCCCCCCCACTTTTTCGTTTGGGGGGGGGGGGGCGACCGCCCCTCTGCCCCCCCCCCCCCCCCCACTTCCGGCGCCTATGGGAGTAGGGAAAGACATGTTTCGCTTGTGGATTGGCCTGCATTGCCTACTATAAAGTGCTGGTATAATCGCCATAATAATATGCATGATTTCGTAAATGGAAATACAATGACTTTAAATGGTAAACTATGAATTATTTCAGGCAGTAAATGGATCTGTTTTCCAAATTGTAGACGCATCTTTGATACATCGATCTATGCTGACTTAAAGATGGATAGCTGGGGCTGGGACATTTGTAACAAAATTAATGAATAATTACGGAACATATTCATCCGCGCAATCAATCCCATGGCATGAGTTATAATTACTCATGTATTTTTTTTTTTTATCAGCGATAGCCAGTGTCATTTTTTAATTACTCAACATTAACAAAAATCAAAACTTTCACCACAATGCACACATAAGATGGAACCCTTAGATTTAAACATTGAAGACATAAAACCATTTTCGTATAGACATGACATAGAGGTCTAACTTAGAACCACATGTATTATGGTACCTGCTGTTTCAAGTAACAAGAAACAGTGTCGGTTAAAAAGTACAATGAACTCATGTCTGCGTGGGATAGGGACTTCGAAAAACATATTCCAGTTTCTGGTGCGGTTCTTTTTTCAACATTGAAATGTTGGATTTTGAATTGTTGGTGTGTGACCTCCAAATTCACGGTAGGTCAGGTCTAATCATTGAAGGCGGCTTCTCAAAGGACAGTGTATACTGACTCACAATCAAGGTACTGAATAATGTTCTACTGTTAATGAATAGAATCAACGAAATATGCAGTCTAGACATATTCAATACAAGAACCCATTGACTTTGAACATGATCCTTGCATATAACAGACTGAATATTTCAAATGGAAGGTCCAGATTGAACTGATTAACTAATGATGTTTCTAGGATGCTAGGTATTTGCAACACATGGAATCCAAAACGAAAATGATTGAAATACAAGTTGGTAGATAGTTGGCTACTGTTTTCTATGTAGAGATAGATGTTATGATCCTATGAAAGGTACAATTATATTTTATATATATATAAGAATGTTTGATGCACGACTTTTCGAGCTCGCTTTATAAACAAATTACGTATTTTAAATTGGTGTCCTTGATTGCACATCTCGCGCATGTGGGTTGATATGACATTGTGTTTAATGTAGCCTACATAGGCCTAATATTATGTCATTCAAATGTAGTCATTATCTCTGTTAACTCCCATTTCATGAGATTTCCATTTGAGAGCCTAGGACAAAAGGGATGTGCAGTTTCTGTAGTCGCTTGAATACAGCATTTTTTCCCCCAAGTAGTAATCTCACACATTGGCATTAAATGTGTACCAGAGGAGAGTTGAGCCGTGGATCAAGTCTCCTAATGATTAGTGGCTCATCTCTCACCAGGTCGGCCTTTTTGAAATGTGAATTGACTCCCTTCAAAGCAGTTCAAGTTTCATCACTTTAATGCCACTTTGAGATGTAATGTCGCCGATGCCAAAATGTGCACAACAGCAAAATATACTAGATGTTCTCTGTAGGTTTCCATGGTGAGTGAGTATTCACAATTGAAGGTTTTCGGTAACACCATGTGGGAGCCTCTGTGAAAAGGCTGTTGATATATTCTTTCGTGAAAAAATAACCCACTTATGGGGCGTTTAGAGGAATTTAGGAGAAGTGAAAGGAAAGGAAAGAGATGGAAATGGAATGAAATTCAATTAAACACTTACACTAACACCACATGGTGTTACCGAAAACCTTCAATTGTGAGTAAAATATACGCCGTTAGAACATTCAGGATCAGGATCATCATAATCATCATTATCATCTTCATCACCACCACCATCATCATCCTCATCCTCATCATCCTTATCATCCTCGTCCTCATCCTCATCATCCTTGTCCTCAACCTAATCCTCGTCCTCATCCTCACCATCCTTGTCCTCAACCTAATCCTCGTCATCATCCTTGTCCTCATCATCCTCGTCCTCATCCTCGTCCTCATCATCCTCGTCCTCATCATCCTCGTCCTCAACCTCATCATCATCCTCATCCTCATCATCCTCGTCCTCAACCTAATCCTCGTCATCATCCTCGTCCTCATCATCCTCGTCCTCATCCTCGTCCTCATCATCCTTGTCCTCATCATCCTCGTCCTCAACCTCATCATCATCCTCGTCCTCAACCTAATCCTCATCATCATCCTCATCCTCATCATCCTCGTCCTCAACCTAATCCTCGTCATCATCCTCGTCCTCATCATCCTCGTCCTCAACCTAATCCTCGTCATCATCCTCGTCCTCATCATCCTTGTCCTCATCATCCTCGTCCTCCTCCTCGTCCTCATCATCCTCGTCCTCAACCTCATACTCATCATCATTCTCATCCTCATCATCCTCGTCCTCAACCTCATCCTCGTGCTCATCATCATCCTCGTCTTTATCGTCATCCTTGTCCTCATCCTAATCATCACCCTCGTCCTCATCATTATCATCCTTGTCGTCCTCCTCATCTCCTGCCTCCTCCTCCTCCTCCTTCTCTCTCCTTAGCTCTATTGTTTCCTTCTTGTTCTTGTTCACAAGGACACATACAAGGGATTTATCATGCAAACATTCGCTAAGTATCTCCCAACCCTATTGCACGTCCCATTCATACATGGGTGACTCAGCCTTACATTTAGAATTACTACTTTATTTCATTATTACACAGAGCTGTATATTTATTTTCACATGCAATATTACATTATTTTTATAAACTTACAATTTTATACTATGGAATGGAAATATTATACATGTACATGTACCTACACGTATATCACACAACTGTGATTCCTTTTGCAGAACAAATCTTTTCAAAAAGTGTCTATTTTGAGCAATGCAATGAATTGGCAATCATATTTCTCTTGTTATTTTTTAGCAGGGGGGGGGGGTATATACATTTTTTATTTACATACTGGATACTTAAAGACTATGCCTAACTTTAGCAAATATTTTTCGAATGCATGGAAAAAAATCTTTTATACATCGTCTATGAATTTGAGCGTGATTTCTCTATCTTCAACCATGCTCTCATAATTTTGACAACATGATTATAAAAGTGAAATAACAACTGAAATTAGAGTATTAAATTACCTTTATCATTTTAGTTATAATTCATTATTCATGAAGAGTCCATAATTAGTGCTGCCATTGCTTTTACCACAATTTCTTAATCATGGCACATTAGGGTAATTGTCAGCACATCATTTTAAAGAAAAGTAAAATAAATAAGTAGATATGCATGTATATACATTTAAATTGTCACATATAGTATTTACTCCACACTATACATGAGTCAAACTACATATATGTGTCACATTATGACATCCATGTACTAACAACTGGCAAGATGTAATAACATTCTAAGTAAATGGTAACAGTAAGGTTTTTGATAAACTGGCCATTTGGTCAACTAAGACAACTGTTCATTGAGTGTGTATGCATACACTGGTGTATAAGTCTATATGGGTGTTAAGAATTCACCATTACATTGGACGCAATGAGCTGCACTGTGCGGAGTAAATGAATGGCAGCTTATTTCACAATTGACAATCTGAAAATGCTGATAAACCTATTAATGAATTCATAAAATAAAGAAATCAATGGGTGAATTCAAGTTCGGTGTTGAAAGCTGGTGTTGGTGTTGGGGCAAAACTAGCACCAGCCACAACACCGAACCTGAAATGAAGCTGGGGCTGGGATTGACTCCACTAGGTGTTGAGCTATCAATAATGCGATTGGTGTTATTTTTATAAACCCGAATTCGGTGTTGGGGTTAGAATCAGCAGCCCAATTCATGCTCTCAACACCAACACCAATACCAACACCGAACTTGAAATCACCCAATGAGTCACCTGTATCTCTTCCCACTAGCAACCCTAATATATTTTTCTTTCTGATATATGACTGCTAATAATTATTGTTTCTATGACATGTGCAGATTACCAGAAGTCCTTCACAATGGTTATTACCCTTATAATTTTATTGTTTCAATGAGTGTACATAATGTGAGGGCACCATCGCCACACCCTGGGGAGTAATACTTGTATGGAATGCACATATGCAGGGAACTTGTACATATGCAGGGAACATCGATGAATGGCATTCACACATCCCTTTCTCTCCTAGCTATTGAAAACCAAATACTTTAGCACGCAGTTAATGTTCGCAAATTTTGCGGGTGGTTAGGACTTTCAAGATTCTCATGCTACTGTTGAATTGCAACTGACAAAACACTGAATTTTTACAATTCATGCGTTTCTTGCTGTGAAAATGGCTGTCGTTCACATTTCGCGAAAGTTTCATGCAGCAAACGTTTCTGACCGTTCACAATTCGTAAAACTCTCATGTCACAAACGTTTCTGATTTTGCAGTAAGTGGCTTTCAATACGATGAAAGCATACATGAACTTAAACCCCTTGAATGTGATTTGATCTGGGTATGAAAAACAATTTCTATAGACTCAGTCCAAGTTTTCTTGGGCTTAATGGTCAAATGTTAACCTCGACTCCACACTAACTTTTTGCACTGGGGATCCCGAATGACACTTTTTAGGGTCTGTATGCATGGGCATCCTGTTTCCATTTTGAAATTTGGGGTACAGATTTTAAATTTGAAACTTGTGATCCCTTTCAGCGTGGACCCCTTGAAGTAAAAAAAAAAAAAAAGCAAGATGAATGCAACTGTGTCTCCTATATGCCTCCACATAAATTCTGTTGATGGCTCAAACTGTTCTTGAAAAATTGTGATAACAAGAATGAAAAGCCTAAAATTAAATGTTAGGTAACCTCTTTGACCTTTGACCTATGTACCCCAAAATCTAATCAGATTGTCTTCCTATGGTGATTACTGCTAGCACCAAGTTTGAAGTTCATATCTCATGTGGTTCTTGAGTTATCACGAGAACAAGAAACCGGGACGGATGGACAACCCGAAAACATAATGCCTCCGGCACTACCTTCGGTGGGCGGAGGCATAAAAATTCCTGAACATCATTAATTTTGGAAACCCTTGTAGTACATGTAGCCGATTAGAGAGGGTGTAGAGAGATATTCAAACAGCTTCAAGTCAATTTCAGGAGGTGGGCTGGTTTGGAATTTACAATAACAAGATTCCTTAGAGTGGATTACAACCTGTGCTGAAAGATACTTCAAGTATATTACAGGATGCTTGTATAGATAAAGAATGCAATGAACATGAATTTTTTTTTGCCTTCATCCTGTAATCTACATACATGTGATGACATACACACCTGTTATTGAAATACCGGTACATATCTTCCAGATCCAATACCACCTGTTCCTAAAATACCTATCTCTTAATGCCATCTGTTGTTTTTATTTTTTTTTTTTCCATAAAGATTTATGAATTATGCTATGAATTGTTGCAGTATAAAAATTACCCAAAGTAAGTTAGCTTAGCTGTCACTCAATTCATCAAATAATGGTTGCTTAGAAAGATATCATCAGCCAGATGGCCTCAGGAGAGCTGTCTCATGCTACGAACCAACAGAACTGTTGAGGGCTGGAGTATTACTGAACTCTCATTCTCCTATTCGCCGACGAGGGGACCGAGATCGACAGTGACCTCATGTTCTAGCCAGATGGCTGCAGGGGAGCTTGTTTCATCCTGTGAACTGTTGAGGGCTGGGGCTGTATTCTTGTACTTATACTTAAGCGTGAAAACGACCTAAAAAAATAGAAAAAAAAGAGAAGAATTTTCGACCGCGCACGGTCGGAATTTATGCCTCCGCCAACAACAGATTGGAAATGTATGGCATATATGTACACTTTGGTTACTTGGTTAGTGTTGAAAGTATTAATGACCAAACATTGTTGGTTGAATAATGACAAAGAAACATTATTTGTTTGGGAAGCTGTTTTTAACCATCACATTGGTTTGATCGACCACCTGGAGATTGGTTGTGTTTTTGACCAATTTTATTGGTTGACAATGGTGACCAATTTTGGATTGGTTATTGTCAATATGTTGGTTAGATATGCACCAATAGATGTGGTTTGAATCGACTCATATTTTGGTCATTTGAACTTTAAACTCATGACCCCAAAATCTAAGCAGATCATTGCCCCTCCCATATGCATGCATGAGCCAAGTCTGAAGATGATCCGTCAAATGGTTCTTAAGTTATTGCAAGAACAAGCCATTTTAATATATTTTATTGAACTCTGTGACCTTCAACTTTAACCTCATGACCCCAAAATCAAATCAAGGCATTGCCCCTCCCATATGCACACTCCAGCCAAGTCTGAAGTTGATCCGTCAATCAGTTTTTAAGTTGCAAGAACGAACCCATTTTCATGTAACATTTTTATGTATTCTATTGAACTCTGTGACCTTGAACTTTAACCTCCTGACCCCAAAATCTACTCAGACCATTGCCCCTCCCATATGCACACTCCAGCCAAGTCTGAAGTTGATCCGTCAAATGGTTCTTAAGTTATTGCAAGAACAAGCCATTTTAATGTATTTTATTGAACCCTGTGACCTTCAGCTTTAACCTCATGACCCCAAAATCAAATCAAGGCATTGCCCCTCCCTAATGCACACTCCAGCCAAGTCTGAAGTTGATCCGTCAATCAGTTTTTAAGTTGCAAGAACGAACCCATTTTCATGTAACATTTTTATGTATTCTATTGAACTCTGTGACCTTGAACTTTAACCTCCTGACCCCAAAATCTACTCAGACCATTGCCCCTCCCATATGCACACTCCAGCCAAGTCTGAAATTGATCCATCAAATGGTTCTTAAGTTATTGCAAGAACACGCCATTTTAATGTATTTTATTGAACCCTGTGACCTTCAGCTTTAACCTCATGACCCCAAAATCTAATCAGCGCATTGCCCCTCCCATATGCACACTCCAGCCAAGTCTGAAGTTGATCAGTCAATCGGTTTTTAAGTTATCGCAAGAACGAACCATTTTTATGTATTCTATTGAACTATATGACCTTGAACTTTAACCTCATGACCCCAAAATCTAATCAGCGCATCGCCCCTCCCATGTGCACACTCAAGCCAAGTCTGAAGTTGATTCGTCAATCGGTTTTTAAGTTATCGCGAGAACAAAACCCGTACGGACGTAACCTCCTGACCCCAAAATCTACTCAGACCATTGCCCCTCCCATATGCACACTCGTACGGACGTACGTACGGACGTACGGACGGACGGACGGATGACCCGAAAACATAATGCCTCCGGCTACCACCTACGGTGGGCGGAGGCATAAAAAGAAAAAAAAGAAAGAAGAGTAGATATGAAAAGCTATGCCTAGGTAATGATGACATGAATATCAAAGATAATAACTTATGGACACACAGATTATATTATGGTTATTTACCTTCTTGCACTGAAGTATTTTCTAAATAATTTAGTTTGAAGTCATTAAAGTTAAAATACCTCTACCTAACCTGAAAACTATAAGTAAATCAAAATTTATTATTCTTGAAGTTAATCACCGATTGCCCCGTTCCAATAGAAGTCTAACACATGTTGGAAATTGCAAAACAGAGCACAATATTGAACGAGAACAACACTCCTCTTGGCCACTGCACGAAATGAATCAATTTTCTTTCCATATTAAACAGAGAATCACCCTTACCACAACATTGCCTGTTGCTCTTTGAGGAATGACCTTGAAGAGAACACCAAGCTTGTGAGCTTTACGGAATTGCACATATCTAGGAGAGAAGAAAAAGAAAGGACCACAATTAAGACAAATATAAAATGATGTACCATTAATTTCATACAGAAAGGACAGAGTTATGCCACCAGACTATTTCTTCATTTGCTAAGTTGGTCCGTTTTCATTACAAGAGATAGCTTGTATGGAGCACCCCCCCCCCCCCCCCCCCCCCGAGAGGTGCATCACAAGTACATTGTAGACCGTTACAGATCAATGTGGGGCCCTCCATTGGGCAGACCAAAATTATGTCAATCTATTCCCATCTTAAATATATCTTGATCTAGTACATGCTGCACAGAGCTTTCTTTTGCATCCCATGTGAAAAGAAACTAATCCATTATAAACGATTTAGAATCCCTTGCAGGTTTTTCTTGAACTATAATTTCTTTTCCCTAATTCAAGATCCACTTTAACCTAACGATGAGCCTTAACCCCAAGATTTACTATAACCCACTGAATATGATTTCATTTTGGTAATTCCCACATACTGTATACGCCATATATTTTGCGGGGGTTTTATTTTCACGAATTTCGCGAATCGGGAGTGGGTCGCGAATTTAACAACACACCAAAATATTGCCAACATTAGAAGTCCGATGAATTTGTTGTCTCCTGGTCAGAAATTCACCACTTCACTTTGCAAAAGTACATCATCACCGCCGTTTGTAGATTTGAGAATTTTCTGACCACGAATTCAACCACTCGCGAAATAGTCTGGTTAGTCCTATTCGCGAAAATTTATGGCTGCGAAATTTATGGCTTATACAGTATTCCATAGACCAAGCCCTAGATAGAACAGGTGCATACGTACTCAGTGTTGTCGTTGTAAGCATCATGCTGGATGTCAGCCGTACTGTCGTCAAATTCAGCCGTTGGGTCCTTAGGTCCTAGCACTAGCTCATCTTCGGGTGGGATAACCTGCAAAACATATCAACCATTAGGAAAATAGAAAATGATAACAAACTGAAATGGTTTATATTTTGGATTTTAGTTTTGGGATGTAAAGTCAAATTAATGGGCAAATCAGCGATGTTCTCATGTAATGGCTACAGATATAACAATAACCCTGCTGGCAATAATTTAAGAGAGAGAGAGAGAGAGAGGTGAGGGGGAGGGGGGATGGGGAGGGAGGGATGGAGGGAGGGAGGGAGAGAGAGAGAGAGAGAGAGAGAGAATTGGAAGGATCATTATCCACAAACCTGTGCAGTAGCCAGTGTGCCCTCACACTCCTTTGGATTAGATCCTTCAAACCTGATGGCCATTCTCTTCTCATGAGGGTTGCTAACCATCAGTGTCACAATGCTCTCCTTGCCGTAGTGGAGGTTGGGTACCAAGAAGATGCGAACATCAGGGATGTGTTGGCTAAAAAGATAGGGAGAAAAAAAATATTGGTCTGCAGTATAAAGCAAGGGTTTTGAAAATCAGCAAAATAGTGCTGTTAGATTGACTGGAATAAATATAAGGTGATATTATTAAAATCTTTAGAGAGAGGAATCATGCGAATCAAAAGAATAACATTTTCACTAAATAATACTAATTAACTTTTCTTCTTCAATTACCTTTATTTCATTATTTCACTATATTCATATTTTAGTTTGTTCCGTTTTCAACATATTTTCTTTTTAAATATTTACTCTGATATCTCATTATATTTCAACTTCCACTTACTTTTTTCTACTCAACATTTTCCCCCTTCTTTGCTTTCATTTCACTAATCTAATTTCCTCTTAATATGTCTTTGAAGTTAAGGAATCTCAATTTTCTGTATGTAAATGACATAAGTAACATACTTATAACTGGGTTCTTACATGGCAACAAGCTGAATCTTGAACTTGATTGAAGAAGGGTTAAACTCTGGCTTGCTCAGGTTATGCTCACATTCCTAAATGGAAAAGAAAATAGTAGATTATAACGGGAAAGTTCAAATATACATGGAGTTCCAGCAGAGGATTTGAAAATGTACAAATTTCCTGTTGTGTATCTTCTTCATTTATATGATTAATAACTGAACACACTTAACAGAAAGTCAATACAGTTTATACCCCTCATCATTTAAGATTCCTAACAAGTTGGAAATAGTTGTATGGTAAAAGGCAAAATTGGGAACTGCTGTCAACATGATTATTTAGCTTAGAGAATCAAAATGGGTATCCCCCCCCCCCCGAAAAATTTCTTGGAAAAATATGTATATCGATGTCTGAATTTATAATAGGCTCTTCCTTCATAACACTCAAAAGAGGGTATAAGAATAGCCTAGACCCAATACTTTTGACTGTTTGAGTGCTAAGACATTAAATACAAGTTTGTTAGTCAGCTCCAGTGGACCAAAAGCTTTAGCGGACAAGGTAACTATTTGGCCCGAATTCACAAATGTGGTAATAGATTCATTTGTCTGGTTGAGACATCAGTCAACAAGAAAATACAAGCTATGCAAAATGTAATCGAGATTCAAAGCTCTAAAATATTGGAACTTAGTATCGACGACAAAAAATTGAAAAACATATCAGATCTTCAAGAGATAGTTAAAGAACAACAGGATCGCTTAAACTCAGTCGACCTACAACTCAACGCGCAAGAGCAATATAGTCGTCGAAATTGCATACGACTCTTCGGTTGCCCTGAGTCAAGTGGAGAGAACACCGACAACATCATGCTGAAACTTGCTAAGGATGTTTTGAAGGTGGATCTTACACTGGCAGACATCGAACGGAGCCATAGAGTAGGCCAGCGAAAGGAGAAGCCCGGGAAGAAAGACGTACCCAGGGGCATAATAGTTAAGTTTAAATCACACAGAAAACGGGATGAGGTTATGAGAAGTAGACGTAAACTGAAGGGCCACAAAAAGGCAATCGTCGAAGATCTAACATCGAGGAACCAAGTACTTCTTAATCAAACAAAATTGCATGATAAGGTAGAAGCCGCATGGAGCTCAGATGGAAGAATCATTGCCCTGTTGAAGGAAACTGGAAACAAAAAAGTGATGCACAGTAAGGAAGATTTGAAAGCATTGACCAAGGATAGGTAAATAGTCTCCTGGAAGGACTCTATATCACGTGAAGAAAACCCTTGGACATTGGACAGTTGTTTTATAGGACTGATATTTTATAACATGTTTCTTTAATAATTTTTGTAATGTTCATCATAAACAAATAGATTTTTATGAGGCAGGTTACTTTTTGGAAATATTTTGCTGTTATATCTTTTTTAATGTTATAATTGTGCTTAACAGCACTTGGATTTACCTCTAATCGTTTTGATATACATTGCTTGTTTATAATTCAATTTTATCTTAATATGAGATACATGATGTTGGTTTGTTTGTGTTGTGAGTGTGTATGTGTGATTATCAGAGGAATCGCCTTGTACATGTATGTTCTGAAATATGTCCAACACCACCATGGCTAATCCGTTGGAAGATATTGATCCTGATGTGCATATTGATAATACATTTGTTAGCTGTAAATGTTACACGCCTTGTGAGTTCAATACTACTTTTGATAAAAATATGGGTTTTAGTGTTATTCATTTTAAAGTACACATTCAAAGAAAATCACAAATATGATAAATAATGTATCACTAGAAACTGGCAAGTTAACAGATAGCAATCGTATCAGTTTAAAGTCAACTACACATCAGGTAATTAAACAATAATACAAATAAAACTACCTCCCAGCATCTGCGATATACAAGCGCTTCGCCAAAAAAATAACAATATTTCAATGACGTCAATAAAGGGAACAATCCTGTCCAAGCAGACGACGTCCCATAAAGAATGAACATAAGTGCAGTGCAGATATTTCTCAAATTATAAAGAATTTAGTGTATTCAAACGTGCCTATATTTCACACCATTCTAAAATGGGAATGAAACAGATTCTGATTACTGAAATCTTTTGTTTGTAAATATATAGGATGAGGGTTAATGAACAATCAAAGAAACCACACTTTCAAATTGAAAAGCCCGCTGAATGATTGCAAGGACGGTATTTATCCCTCATTCAACGCCGAACGTCCAGCGGTGTATGCAGCTGTGAATGAAATGGCGTCTATTTTGTTTACAAGCAACTGATTCCTTTATTCTTGTAACGCTTCATTTTCCATCCAAATAAACCGTGCACGGGGTTTAGAGTGAGGTAATATATGGATTAAACATAATAGACTAATGCTAGTGAAGTGAAATAACTGAGAAGATGACAAAACAGGCACTGAAAATATGTGAGATGTTATGGGACATCGTCTGCTTGTGCAATTAACGTCCTCCCTTTGACGTCACACATTTAAGCGGCTTTCGGAGAGCTGTTCAGGTGCTATGTCGGGGCTGTATTTTAGCAATTTGTAATTGATAATAATCATTACTTCGAATGTTTGCAAGCGTCGAATTTTGACAAACTTGTCCGGTCTAAGCTTCACCTACGCAAAAATGAAAATTAAGTCAGTTTTAAAAATCAATGAATATCTACTTTAATGCACGTAGTCTTCCGAAAAAATTTTGCGGTATTACAGACTAATTATATATACTCAAACATTCATTCTCAATTATAGCAATCTCTGAGACATGGATTTCTAACACCCCAGCTATCCCTTTTCATTTGGATGGCTATATATTTGTTCATTCCAATAGATTAAATGGTCGTGGTGGTGGTGTGGCATTTTTTGTGAGAGAAAATTTACAATTCCAAATAAGAAATGACATAGTATATGATGGAAATAGTGAAAGATTATGTGAATACTTGTTTATTGAGTTTAGTACTGAAAATCATTTGAAATGTACTGTAGGTGTAATTTATAGAAGACCAAATTCTGACGTTGATGAATATTTGCAGTTTTATAATCATATTCTTAATATTTTAAGTAGGGAAAGAAGGAATGTATTTATAGCCGGTGATTATAATATTGACCTTTTAAAATTAGCTCATCCTAGTGTTGCCAGTTCATTTATAAGTTTAAATTCATCGTATGGTTTTTCCCCTCTTATTACTATTCCAACTCGTGTTTCACAAGATACAGCAACACTTATTGATAATGTGTTTACGAATGTATCAGATGTTAAATATCATACTGGCACTATCTCCGCTGATATTACAGATCATCTACCAATCTTTCTCATTCCAGTTGAAGTAAATATTGATTCTAATTTCTCTCCAAAGTCGTACAGTTTTTCAAGGAAAATTACTGAAGATGGCATACAAACATTACAGTTTGAACTGTTACATACTGATTGGTCTATTTTATATAATACTAATGATGATGATATAAACTCTTTGTATAATATATTCATTCATAAATTGACTAGTTTATATGACAAACATTTTCCTGTGGTTAAAAAGAAAAAAGGTAATTTCCGGATTCGTAAGCCAATAAAGCCATGGATATCTCCTTCTTTACTTCGATGCATTAGAAGGAAAAACCGGTTGTATAAATCATATTTGTGTAATACATCTGCTTTTAATGAAAGGAAATTCAAAAAGTATAGGAATAAGGTAAATAATTGGTTACGTAATGCTAAAAAAAGATATTATTGTTATAAATTTGGACAAATGAAAAATAATCCGAGGGGTACATGGTCTGTTATTAATTCTGTTTTGAATAAACCTGAAAATACCTTACCCCAGTACTTTTTAGATGATGGAGAAAAGATCGATAACTCTGAAAGTATAGTAAAAGCATTCAATTTACATTTTTCAACATGTTGTTCTGAAGCAGTTATGAATATGTCTTGTTTAACCACAAATACTTATTCTGATTATATGAAGGATTTTTATCCAAATTCATTATTTTTTAGACCTATTACAGAAAATGAAATAATTGGAATTTGCAAGTCTTTGAAGAACAGTAATGCATGTGGTTTTGATAGTGTAAGTAATAATGTTCTTAAGAAAATTATTCATTCTATTGTTAAGCCATTAGTATATATTTTTAATATTTCATTATCTAATGGAATAGTCCCAGATAAAGTTAAGATCGCAAAAATTACCCCAGTCTATAAAAAAGGTGACACTCACTTATTTCAAAACTATCGACCGATTTCAATCTTGCCTAGCTTATCAAAATTGCTTGAAAAATGTGTTTACAATCGTGTTTATTCATTTCTTTTAAAAAATGATATTTTTATAGATAATCAGTATGGTTTTAGACGTAACCATTCAACTACACATGCACTGATAGACTTACAAAGTAAAATTGTTTCTGCAATTATAAATAATAAGTTTGGTATTGGTATATTCATGGATCTCTCCAAAGCATTTGATATTGTTGATCACAAAATACTCATTTTTAAATTAAGTTATTATGGTATCCGTGGGCTTCCATTACAATGGTTTGAAAGTTATTTACATAATCGATTTCAATATACTGTTTATGATTATGCTTCATCAGATTATTCTGAAGTGACACATGGAGTACCACAAGGATCTATTTTAGGCCCGTTATTGTTTTTAGTTTATATAAATGATATAGTCAATTCCTCAGATAAGTTTGAATATATTATGTATGCTGATGACACTACATTATTTTATACTCAGCCTGAAATTACAAACCTGGAACAAAATGTTAATAATGAGTTAAACCATGTTTCAAATTGGTTTAAGGCCAACAGACTAATTGTTAATTTAAGCAAAACTCATTTCATTCCATTTTATAATAAAGCCCCTGATATTTGTTTGACAAATATTTCATTGAAGTTTAATTCAATGTATATTGATAAAGTAGATGTGGTAAATTTTCTTGGAGTCTATATTGACAATAATTTACGTTGGGATGTACATATTGACAATATTGTGTCTAAAGTTTCAAAATGCTTAGGTATTATGTTTAGGTTGAAATACTATCTTCCATTGTCTGTATTATTTACTCTGTATAATGCTCTTATATTACCATATCTTTCATACTGTATCACTGTGTGGGGAAATAGTAGTAAGACAAGATTAGATTCTCTATTTAAATTACAAAAGAAAGGTGTATGCATTTGTACAGGGAGTCATTGCCTTTGTCATACAGCCCCTCTGTTCCAAAAGTTGCAAACCTTGAATATATTTGATCTCTATAAATACCACACTGCAATAATCGCATTTTTATATTTTCAAGGACTCGTACCAAATGCATTATCTCAACATTTTTGTATCAATAACTAAATACATACTCATAATACTCGCAGTTCCACATTGATACATTTGTGGAAAGTTCAAAGTACTTTATCCCAAAAATCAGTTCGTCACAGTTTACCTATTGTGTGGAATTCACTCCCAAATAATGTAATTCAGTCTAATACCTTATTACAATTTAAAAGGGCTATGAAGAAATACCTTATATTTAACCATGTATAAACACAAGTACTGTATTATTTTACATGAATATCATATAATATACAGTATACGTAGGCTTCTGGTTCCTCTGATATATGTCTTAGGTGTGTGCTGTATTTTGTGTGCATGTGTGTGTGTGGGTGTATGTGTGTGTAGGGGAAGGGGGAGGGTATTTCAATTGCCTAAGATATAATGTATTAAAATATATATGTATTCGAGGGAACTTATATCCACAAAGCCCTACAGGCTTTTCCAAAGCTCTCTCTTTTCATTTTCATGTAATTCTGATTTTAAATAGGCTGTATAATATGTATATATTTTGTACCTTTTTATGGAAATGGAAATAAATGAAACGAATGAATGAATGAAAAGATTTGTACCATGGTTTATGCAGATTTTGTGGTATAAGTGCGCTTGATTTCGCACGTACACTTAGAGAGATCCAATAATAAACGCGCGTGATTAGCAAAGTGCGCAAATTTTACGCTAGTTGCCATGGTTTAGACCATGGTTTATGCATACTTGCCAACTGTCCCGTTTTTAACGTAATTGTCCCGTTTTTAAAAATTTTTAGAGCAGTAATAACGGAATGTTCCGATTTTTGAACCTAGACCAAAAAAAAAAAAAGGAAAAGAAAAAAAAAGTGTTTGCGTGTGTTCTGTGTATACGAAAATACAGTGTTGTCTATGACTTCCGGGTTTGAGCTATCGATACACGTAATGTTACAGTCCCACCGACGAAACCGACCCCAAACTGACCGATGGTACATGTGCGGTATATCATTCGAAATAACGCAAGTTTCGATCGCTCTTCCGTCGTGTGACTGGGTGTACATGTATGTGTGACTGCGAAAACATGTTTTATTCGCATGCAGCGGTGCCCATGCAGCGTGCGGGCCATGCAAAACGCATGTAAGCACAGCACCGATCTCTATATGTGGGATAATGTATTAACGCTTGCTGAACTGCACACGGGCTTTGTCACGATCGTGGATTTAACGGAATTATTTCGCGAAACTGGAGAGGATTTGATCAAAATGGGTGGAAAACGGTCACAGAAGTTTAAAGAGGAGTACAAACAACGATTTCCTTTCATAAAGCCAAGCACAAAAGGCGTTGAATTCGCATTTTGCATGTGTTGCCGGCAGGACATAAAAATCTCAAGCGGAGGAGCTACATGCGACTCGCATGTCAAAAATATCTACCTTTATGCCAAAGGAGGACACCTCTGTCATTGGAGCCGAGGTAAGATTTACCGATTTTTCGGTGGAACATAACATAGCAATTGGTGTTTCTGATCATGCTGGTCATGCTGGTGATTTGTTCAGACAAATGTTTCCCGACTCGAAAATTGCTTAGGGTTATAGTGCTGCTCGGACAAAAACAAGTAACATCCTTTGTACCCTAGCAGACAGCGATGCGAAAGCTTTGGTAAGTAAAGTCAAGCATCAGCCTTAGTATCGCTACAGATGGCAGTACTGATCAAGGAGCCGTGAAACTGTACCCAATACTCCTGAAAACTTATGACGATAGCATTGGCCAGGTAGCATGTGAACTTTTGTCACTGAAACAGTGCTCCGAAAGATCAACAGGGGAGAACATTTTCAAGATCATGGATACCGAACTACAGTCATGCAATATTGCTGACACTTGTATAATTTTCCTTCTATTACATGTATGTTTTTGAAAATCAACCTTGGAGATGCTGGAAGATTTAAAGTCTGCAGTGGTCTTTGATAAGTTGTTTCTCCATGTGTGTAGAGAATGTATATTATGTGATTCTGGTGTCATTTTAAGCCTCTAATGGTCCTCCATAGTGCTATTTTCTTTCAGCTTCAAGGGGGCGTTGCCCCCTTGAGACCCCCATCGGGGCGCTGCCCCTGAAACCCCGCCGGCTAAGTGTACGCGCGAAATCAAGGGCACTTATACCACAAAATCTGCATAAACCATGGTACAAATCTATTACCACCTTTGTGAATTCGGGCCTTTATGTTCACTCACCCTGCATCTCTGTGAACGTTTGATAAGTAGATGCTTGTGTCTGGGGTACATCTGTTCTACAGACACACAGTTATGATCTGGGTGCTGTAAGCGCTGTCTGATCGTACAAACTAGAAAGAGAGCAGAACAAAGAGGAGGAAATTCATTAGTAAAACATAGTTGTAGTGTTGTATGAACCATGCTTTAAAATGTTGGGGGGGGGATGCTATCAGGAGCTCCAGAAAATCTCTGCTGAAAAGCATTTGAATTGGGTCACAGATTGGCCTGTGATTTTATACATGTGTTCTCTATCATATTCATAGAATGCAATTGAAAATCCAAGTCCATTATAATATCTGACATAACATGCATCAATTTTGGAATGCCCTTTGACCTATAAGCTTTTTTACCCATTGGGGTAACTCAGTTAATTTTTATTTTTATTCTTATTTTTTTTATTTTGTTGTTGTTGGGGAGGTGTTAATAAATGGCTCATCAATAAAACACCCATTGAACAAGAGTTGGTCTAGCAGTAACGTCTACAAGCAGCTCTTTGTATTCGCCTACAAACTGACTCTGATCGGACCCAGGTTCCAATCTCAGTCACGTCTTTTGGATGGTGATGTTAAAAAGTCAGTCCCAGACGTGAATAATCATATTTGATACACGTCTGTCAAAACTCAATTAAACACACACACACACACACACACCCATCAATGAAACAAATCTCATTCAAGTCCATGTACAGGTGTATTACAGAGACTGACTTCTTTTATTTTGAGATGTATTTTGGGGTAAAGGTACTACAAATTATTCTCAAAAAGAGGCGGTGGAGCCCAAAAGGATAAGATTAGGAACCATTTATCTATACTTACTTTTCTCCAGTACAACTGGTTGTGTGAGGATCTTGTTTGGAAGAGCGTCCACATCTTCTGATGCTTCTGCTGGCTCCACAGGAATGATGGCTGCTTGCTCATCTTTCAGCCTAATAAAGGAAAAAAACGTGGAAAATTATGAACAAACCAAATTATAAGAATATAATTTGTACTCAAGGCCCATATGTCCATTTTAGTGCAGGCCATGCAACAAATTTTTTCCACACGTTGTATTCACTGAATATTGTCTTAACCCTTTCAGGACAGGAATTATTTAAGGGCTAAATTGATCAAATTTTGTTCTTCAAATTGGCAACAATAACATTTTTCTTTTACTGTTACATTGTTCTGTAAGGTGTAATATCTTTGAAAAAACAATGATTTTGAACCTCTCAATGTGTTGCCAATTCAAGGATTTTAAAGCTTATTCTCCTTTTTAAAATTTCTGGCTTAAAACACAATATGGTCAAGCAACAAAAATGGACATAGTGTGTGCAGAAAATTTTGCTCTTTCTACTCATGCATCTGGTATATTTTTTAGGGCTCTGAATCCAAAGATATTGAGCCAAACCACAAAATGTGGTCAATTGTCTTGAAAGGGTTGACTTGTTGGATACAATTTAATTTTGGTTCAACACTTATTCGCCTTAAGACTCGAGCCTTATCTCGAGCTTAGCATTATAGAATTCAACAGAGATATTCTTATCATTTTTGCTTCTTTCTTCTTTCCTTCTGTGGGGGATATTATGATTACTACATTTTCTCAACATACATCAAGTTCTTTTAATCTTAATCATGATATTGATGCTTTGGCAATGTCTTCATCCAAAACACACTGTTCCAGTATTAATCCCCAGGAACCCCAGTAACCCCAGTCAATCTAATAAGAAATCCAAAGAGCTGAACACTAGACCAATTCACATCTCCCTCTCTGGGTGACCCCTTGCCCATATTTCAACAGAGGGAGACAATGATAGAGAAAAAAGAAATACATGTGCAGGAAGTAAGGCAGAGACACGGAAGGCAGAGACACGGAAGGCAATAAATACAGCATAGAATTAGGTACTAGAAGAGTAGAGCATCGGAAAATACACAAGCGGAATACAACATTCTGACAGAAGACATGGACATGACCTGACTTGGAAAAACATTCTGGAGGACTTACAAAACAATATCCATTAAAATATACATTGAATATACATGTACTTACGCCAAACCAGTGAATGAAGAAAGTAGAGCACTGCTCCTTCTTCTCCCGGCTCCTGGAGACATAAACTTCTCCTGGAGCCTAAAATATGCTCGTCTCCTAGTGAATTTCTTGTGCTCTCTCTCCATCTTCTCTTGCTTGGCAAGTTGGTGGTAGTAGTCAGACAAATCTGTGATCTGTAAACAACAAGAAGTCCAGACTTTCGTAAAATGGCAGCAAGCTACATATTTACAGATTTACCTTCTTTTATGTTTTCAGGTGGAATTGAAAATGTGCTCCTACCACTTCGAAGGGCACAAGGACGACAACGATCAACTCTTGACATCATATGCCAATGCCAGCAAAAAGAAGAACACCTTTTGACAGGCAACATCAGATTCTGACAATCTACTGCAATGGATGGATGGAGATGTATCTATTCAGTGACAATAAATTTCTACCTCGAAACATTAGCAGCTCAGTAACCTATTTTCATCAGGGGTTCATTGCATGTATCTGCAGCATGTAAAATTCTCCTTATTTTGCAACAAATGTATTTGGATGTATACATCACAAATAATGAAGGAAAATAGGTAAAGAGGTGGTGTGGTCAGGAAATAGAAGAACAGCCTTACCCTCTTTGCACCAGCATTCTCAGGTTCCAACCAGGGTCCACTTGCTATATGTGAAGGAAAAAAGAAAAAAAAAATGATTTCCCTCTTCCTCCACTGTGAATTTAAATAATTGTGTATCGCCCATTAACTTGACATACATGTACATGTAAGGACATGTGTGAATTCTGCTTATGGAGGTTTATACCCTGGTTTAGATAAATCTTTATGAAATCTGGGCCCTAATTCATAAAACTGGTTATCAATAACAACTGCCCCATTTCTATGACAAACTGGCTCTCAGCCAAACAGATTCAAGGATTTCAGTAGCTTTTAACAATTGTTGTAACTTGTTATTGATAACCAGTTTTATGAAACGGGGCCCTGGCCATGGTGTTACAACACACGCTCTGGCGACTATTGCTCCTAGGTCAGCATCCTACCGCTAACCAACTGCTACCTTCAACCGTGGATCTCCTAGGTCAGTATCCTACCGCTACCCAACTGCTACCTTCAACCATGGATCTCCTAGGTCAGTATCCTACCGCTAACCAACTGCTACCTTCAACCATGATCTCCTAGGTCAGTATCCTACCACTAACCAACTGCTACCTTCAACCATGATCTCCTAGGTTAGTATCCTAGTGCTAACCAAGTGCTACCTTCAACCATGGATCTCCTAAGTTATTATCCTACCGCTAACCAACTGCTACCTTCAACCATGGATCTCCTAGGTTAGTATCCTAGTGCTAACCAAGTGCTACCTTCAACCATGGATCTCCTAAGTTATCATCCTACCGCTAACCAACTGCTACCTTCAACCATGGATCTCCTAGGTTAGTATCCTACTGCTAACCAACTGCTACCTTCAACCATGATCTCCTAGGTTAGTATCCTAGTGCTAACCAACTGCTACCTTCAACCATGGATCTCCTAAGTTATTATCCTACCGCTAACCAACTGCTACCTTCAACCATGGATCTCCTAAGTTATTATCCTACTGCTAACCAACTGCTACCTTCAACCATGGACTTCCTAGGTTAGTATCCTACTGCTAACCAACTGCTACCTTCAACCATGGGTCAAGTACTTTACAAACACTACCCTAACCTAACCTCAAACCATTTAAACGCAACTCCAACTGCAACCCTAACCATATCTTTTGTGATGAAACAAAGCCCTGAGCATTTGTAACCGGAGCAGTGTATCAAAGCACCTTGGCCATAGGGTGTAAACTCTCTACTTCCTGGGGAACATTCTAGCAACTGACTAGCAATTTTGCAGATGGTGTTGACATGTACTATGCTAATTCAACAATTCTTTATAGCAGGTAGCTATTTATACATTTGTAGCCGTATAAAATATTCACTTCACCCATACATGTCTAAAAACAGTGAAAAAATCTTACCGATAGCTGATC
This sequence comes from Heliocidaris tuberculata, assembly GCA_025618425.1. Taxonomy (NCBI): domain Eukaryota; kingdom Metazoa; phylum Echinodermata; class Echinoidea; order Camarodonta; family Echinometridae; genus Heliocidaris; species Heliocidaris tuberculata. The sequence continues at coordinate 9,146,361 of CM046851.1, forward strand.
ATAAATTAGACATACAAACATCACCAAATGTTGAGTGAGGATGAAACTCTTGAATAATAATAATTATTAGATCCTCAGAACCTCACCAGAATCTTTGTCTGGCATACCAGCATCCCTGGAGCTCCATCGACACAGACCGCAGGCCAAGTAGTAGGCCTTCTTGGTGGTGGTCTTGGTGGGATCTCTAGGGTCTGGGACGGCCACGCTGGTGGCTCGATGGGAGAGAGTGTGCTGACAGCTGGGGCAGTCCAGGCAGTTCCCGCAGCGGTTCTTCTTGGACTTGGCCTCGGCCGAGGGCATGTTCTCCAGGCAGTTTGGACAGTAGTGAGAATCCACCTTGAATGATAATGTAAGATTAGAATTTGACAGGTCTGACTTATATGAATACTACATTCTTAGGCTTCTATTGTCTGTTACATGCTTACTTATGATTATCTGGCATGTTGACAGTTGGCTCTCAATAGGGTCTCAACATGAAATTGGGTATAATCTAAAACTCTGATGCAAAGTTTGATGCCCATGATTTGACTGCCTCCTCCCATCATTCAGCATAGGTGCAATTAGACAGAAAAATCTGTTTGGAGGAGTTTTATAACATTTTTTTTTTTAAAGAGCTGATTTTGAAAGGAAGTATTTAAAACATTTATCTTATTCCCCCCCCCCCCCATACATTTAGTACATGCGATAGAAAATAAGTAGCATTTTTTGCATTAGTCGCTTAGTGGTCAATATGATCACTATTAGCAATAGTATTACTTGGTGTGGGTAAGGGTGAGCTTTATAAGAGGTGAATTTGAAAGGAAGTATTTGAAATATTTATCTTATTTTTCCCCTATACATTTAGTCCGAAGAGCTGAAAGAAGAAGATTTTAGCAAACTCCGAAAAGTGGTTTGCAAGGTTTACCATATGTGGAAATGGATGAATCTTGCCCACTGATTTTTCTTGTTTACTTGTCTCTCCGTAGGGGAGATTGCCTCCCGTGTATGGCTCGATGTTCAATGTCAAATTTTATAAAACATCAAGCCCATATGGCTAGTGAATATGCACTCTTAGGCCCTTGCCTATGTGGGACTGTGTCCAACATTCACTGTTGCAGCAGTCAAAAACAGACAACAAAATTGCTCTAAGCAAGATTCAATTTTCTTAAATTTGCTAGATTACCTGATTCAGGGACTCTTCAACTCTTACTGTGCCACAAATTTGGGGATTCAGAATTGAAAGTGAAATTTTAAATAATTATTTTCCTCTCATGTGTGAATGAACTAGACTGGAAAAAGGCCTGCTGATACACACAAAAGTTATTGAAGTCTACATGTATTCACCCATAAAGCTATTATGCAGTACAATGTTTATCTTCAGATAAGCTTGTACATGTAACAGTTAGGTCTATAAGTCGTGAATACACATTTGCATTGACCTGCTAGGCCACTCACGGGACCATCACTATATGGAGCTGTGTCAATTTTGTCCTGTCACGACCTCAGAGTTGAAGAGGTAAAAACACCGATATAATCTGCAAAATTTTGAGAAAATACTTCCTTCTACATTTTAGAATGATAGAACATCTAATTTCATGCCAGATCCTTTGATAGGATCTTTATCATCTTGATGAAGTGAAATTTTCAGGCTGTTTTTGGTCGGTGATCTTGCTCCTCTGCCGCACACATGTGCAAGATATCACACACTTGCTATGGGAGGCAATTGCTCACGGTATGAAGGTACAGAGTGCGAGGTTAATATATTAACCTCGCATAAGTGTGAGTGCTGCTAGGCTAGCATTGCTGGTGTGAAATAACCCACCGCAGCAGAGTCGCATAAGTGTGAGTGAAGTTAGCCCGACCCCCACTTATACATGTACAAGCTTATCTGAAGATAACCTTGTACTCAGACTAGCTCTTTTATGGGTGAATAGGCTTCAATAGCTATTGTGTGTATCAGCAGGCCCTTTTCCAGGCTAGATCATTCATACAGGAGAGGAAAGTAATTATTTAAAATTTCACTTTCAATTCTGAATCCCCTAATTTGTGGCACAGTAAGAGTGGAAGAGTCCATGAATCAGGTAATCTAGCAAATTTAAGAAAATTAAATCTAGCTTAGAGCAATTTTGTTGTCTGTTTTTGACTGCTGCAACAGTGAATGTTGGACACAGTCCCACATAGACTAATCACTTATCCAATGAACAAGGTTATAACATAATCATATAGGCAAGGGCCCATGAGTGCCCGACCCCTTAGTTTAAGGCTTAGTTTAGTTATTCAATGCCATCACAGTCTACTAGCACTACACACAATGAATCTCTACTGTGCAAAGAATTTTACCCTCCCCCCCCCCCCCAAAAAAAAAAAGAGTGAGCAAAATCCAACAAAATTTCAAATGAGTGGGACCAAACAAAAAAGGTGAAGGCATTAATTACGTGCAAATTAGCTTGTGGGCGTAGACTCTATTCCATCTGGTTGATTTATATGAATTTTCCCCTGTTCCAGAAAGTTTAAGATACTCACCTCATGAGAAACACATTTTCCACATCTTATTTTCAAGCAGTGCTTGCAGAAATAAAGTTGCACAATGGAAGAACGGGCGTTGCAAGAGCACAGAATCTGTACTCTCTGAAGCTCCAACTTGGCAGCCATTTTCGCTGAAGACGTTCGACTGGTTGTGTCTTTGTCGGTAGAGGGCTTTTCGCTAAGAAAATTTTGATATTATTTTGACCATGACCCCAATTTTGAAATTGAAATGATGTCTTGATGCATAGGCGCCGGAAGCGGGGGGCAGGGGGGGCAGTCGCCCCCCCCCAAACGAAAAGTGGGGGGCAAAATGCATTTTCGCCCCCCCCCAAAAAGCCCCCCCCCCCAAAAAAAAAAAAAAAAAAAAAAAAAAGGGAGAGGAAGAAGAAGAAGAAGAAAAAGAAGAAGAGTTGGAATGAAAATATTGTATATAACTTAGAAAAGTGGTTGTTTTTCGCTCGCTCGCAAAATAAAAGATTATATGTGTGATTTACGCCAGTGCTCATAACCAGCTCTGTTGCTTCGCTATCTCGCTTTCGAGTTTCTTCGAAAATTTTTACGCGTCTTGTCCCCCCCCCCAAAAAAAAATTCTGCGTACACCTCTGGTCACCTCCGAAAATTTTTGACATGAGCCCCCTCCCCCTCCAAAATAGTGAGCCCCCTGGGTTGTTTGCCCCCCCCAATCCAGAATTGCTTCCGGCGCGCCTGTCTTGATGATTAAACCTAATACAACCTCCACTTTGGGAAAAGGGATTTATATCATCATTCTTATTTCTAAGGTAATTTCTACTTCACCTTCAATGAAATAATACTATTATATTATTATAGCCACCACCTTCATTTAGACAATTCTCGCAGCGCAAGAAGAAACTTAATAGCTTGAAGATTTTATTCCAGTATATTTTTTAATGAGTGGTAAAAATGGTCATGATTATGATGAATGTTTATTATTTTCATTTAAAAAGTGCCTAAAAGTAATTCTTCAGATCTTTCTACTATTCCAATTATTTCAAAACTGTAGATTTTGATACTTCGGGTTTTTTTCACGAAATATAGGCCTATTGATTTTCTGAAAATAAGAACATTTTTACTTTCCTTCTGATTAACTTTAATATTTGGATAATTAAATTCATTACAGAATTAAGATGGAGAAAAGGTGTAAGTCTTACATATGTTTAAAGTGGTAAATAAACTTTCTGTGCATAATTTGTTCCACTTTTGTCTTCATTTCCAAAGCCCGGAGGGCCTTTAAAAAAAAAAAGAATACAGGATCATAGTATTATGTTCTTGATAACAACTTAAATTATTTTGTTTATCTTACATCTTGGCAAGTTTGCTTCGTTTCCTAAGGTTCTAAAATTTTCTTTAAAAACCGAAAATATTTATAAAAGTTGACTCTTCATGGTCACAGGCCCCCGGGCTTATCTTTTTGCGTGGTATTACATTTTACTACTCTTCTATGCAAATTGCAGAATCATGGCTAAAATATGCATTCATGAAGTAACGGGCTTATAAAAATGAGGCAGTTTTTTCCAAGTGCCGCCTCCCATCCCTGGGGGGCGTTTCATGAAAGGACTTGTCAGATATTTTATCCGACAAATTTGCTCTCAGCCAATCAGATGCAAGGATATCAGTAGCTTATAACAGTTGTCGGATGAAATATCCGACAACTTCCTTTCATGAAACGCTCCCCTGAACATGCATCTTTTGGGATGGAACGGTGAAAAATTAACTTTCTTTCCCTGTGGTTACCATGGTAATTACAAATAATAATATTTAAAAAATGTAAATGTATAGGCGTATACAGGCCTATAAGATGAACCAATTCCAAACCGCGAAAAATGACACTAATATACCGCTGAATAAAGCATTGACCATAATGGGTATTTTTTTTTAATAACACATGATTGTGTCAATTTTTGAATTGATATGCCGACAGTAACTAGGCATATCCAAACCCTTTGGAAGTGCATAGGGACGTTATATCATAATGTGATATGCGCTATACAAGAACGGTTTATTTTTTTTATTGTTATTATTATTATTATTATTAGCCATATTAAAGTTAAGATAAGAACGACGCCTGGAGGTTTCTTGGTCTAGTGATTAAGTCACCGAACTATGAAGCTCATGGTACGGGGTTCGAATCCCTGCCACGGCACTAATGTTCTTTGGCAAGACATTATTCTGCATTAATTTTGCCACTGTCTTGCCAAATGGGTATACCCGGTCGGAAGAAATTTTTTTAATGTATGTGCGTCTTTATCACGGTATAACCTATTGGTATAACCAAGCAAAAGCCGGGGTATGATTGTAGATTCCCCTTGGAAAAAGTACTCATACTTTGAGGCTTCTCTGGGTAAACATATATCATTAATAACCAATTCTTAATTTTTGTCCGAGGTGTATTGTCTGCGGGATAGGGCTGTGTTTTGGGGGGTTTTGTGTGTGTGTGGGTGTGTGTGTGTGTGTGTGTGTGTGTGCGTGTGTGTGTGTGTGTGTGTGTGTTATATTTCCCTGTATATAGGTTTATAGGTTATAGGTTTTTAGGTTTTTAGGTTTACAGGAGTGGAAATCCACTTTCTTAGGAGTCATATTAAATATCACTCTTTTTTTTAACTGAATCCAGTCCAAAGTAACGAAATCTACCCAAAAGTAATGGTTTGAATTACTTTTTTGAAGGAGTGGATTCCACTGTTTCTTTAAAATTTCCAATCCAAACGAAGTGATCCCTAATAAGACTCCGCCCCTCCTCCCCCCCAAAAGGTGGATAGAGTACCTGTAAAGTATCCCAGTCATCCGGGGCTGCTGTCCCCCTACCCCCGTTTCCATAGTGGATGGGATCCCCCCCCCCCCCCCCCCCGACTGTGTTAATAAATTTCTGCATATATACACCACATGTATAACTGCAATTGGCCGGGAAAAAAGTGTCCATACCATTACAACCAGGGCACCTCTATTTAGTGAAAGGCCAGAACCCTATTATTATGATTAAACGCATTCAATCAATCACCCCAGCACGGGTATTTTATTATCAAAACGAACTCATCATATTATTATGGTCTCGGCGACTCGATTGAAGCGATGTTTAATGCAAATATCCACAATGCATCAATGAGCATTCTACTCGATGCATAATTTTCTTATTTTGAATGTCTGCATTACTATTGATGAAAATTGAAATTGCTCTACTATCCATCGCCATCAAATTGACGAAAAGAAGGTTGATTGTCTGACTGGAGACAGTGCGATGCAAGTGGAAAAATTCTTCCAAAGCATTCCCATTTACCCATTTACTGGAATTAATAATGTATTCAGCACATCCAGGCTATATAACGTCCATTTAAAAAAAAAAACAGGGTATTTTTAATTCCTAAAATTCTGAGAGCGAACAAAAGAGTTTAGACGCATATTTGGTGACATCCATTTTTTCATAATAACCATACAGAGTGGTGATATATACCAATGTTATAATGGAAATACTACTTCTACTATATAATCAATTGGATCATAAAATTAACAATCATAATAATGATGATAACATATGTTAAATATTTAACTGATTTGAACATTATTTATATACATATTATAAGGATACATTACATTTCTGTATGTTTTCTACTGAAGATGCTATGTGAGTTAATTTATGTTGTTTGAATGTAGTAATAACAGTTGGATTTAAAGGGAAGGATGAGTCCTGGGAAAGGTGAAAAATAATTTGTGAGAAATAATTTGTGAAATTTCTTGTTCCTTTTATGTCAGTTTGGTAGAACATCATAGTAGAAATGTCCCCTGAAAAGGACTTCTCTCCAAATGCCCTTACATTCGAAATATGGTGAAAAATAGCTGAAGTGTTCGGGCCGAATATTCATGCTACATCTGTGTGCAGTCCCATATACCCATTTTTGTGTGCAGGTGCTTGTGCTTTTGAGCGAGTTTTGTTTGATTTCTTATCATTTTGATGATTCCAAAACTTAGTCACAGTATACATCAAATCCTTATTTAGACATGATCAACCTTTCCCCATTATGCTTCCAGACAGTTTCTTTCACAATGTAATCTCATGACTAGAACTCAAATTTACCTTTAAAGAGCGCTTTTCCTCAAGATACAAGTGGTTTACACTGTTATTATGATCCGACACTGTGTTTCTGCATGCAGTAATATTATATGCACATCAATAACACTAATTGCGGCTGCATGCATGCTCTGCATGGACAATAAACACGTCTACCTTGTGAATATATACTTTTCAGTTTTCTAACGCTTTTTTGTGATTCCGATATTAAAGTAAATACCTCACTACCCGAAAAACGAGGAGATGGCAGGGGCGTCGATCCTGGGGGGGGGGGGGGGGCAGGGGGGCAAACATATCATTTTGCCTCCCCCCCCCCCCCCAATAAATCCGGAGGTGTAAAATAAAATAAGGAAAAACTGATGCAAAACTCGGGAAATGAAACCTTCCAAACAATGAAATACAAAAGGTTTTACACGGTCAGACTTCAATTTCGCCGCGCGCTTCGCGCGCAAATTCTCTAATCTTTACTGCGTCTTGTAACCGTGGAGAAGCTGTTTTAAAGAGGCGTTCCAAAAAATCATGACGCCATTGAAAAACGTTCTGAACATACATAATTCAATTCAAAGTTTAAATTTTCATATTTATTTATTTTTTTCTCTATTTTTTCATATTTTATTAGTGTTTATTTTTTTTCTATTATTTTGTGTTATATCTTCTCTACTCAATTTGCTGTTATGTAAGATATATTTTCCCATCATTTTGTCGTTTTCCTTGCGATATTTAATTCCATTTTCTGTTCATGATATCGATATGCATACTTAATTTAAGTTCAAATTACCATCATATCTTTATCAAGGCTATGATGATCAGAGGCAGAGGCAAAGTGCCCCCCTCACTTTTTCAAGTACCCCAAAAGTGCCCCTTTTCATAGCTGATAAGTGCCTTTTTTTTCGTATAGTGCCTCTTTTTCTTTCTAATCAGTGTCCTTTTACCTTCTGATGAGTGCCCCTTTTAACCTCAGAAATAAGTGCACCTTTTGTTTTCTGATAAATGCGACATCGGTAGATACTGTTATATAAAGTATATATATATATATGGGTATGTATAAAGTCCACAAAGGAGCCTTATACATATAGCTTCAAATAATCAGAGAGGCTTCATAACAATACATTCCCCTACATATCAGCACAATAATGAGGCAGTGGAGCAGGGGGTAGGAGGGGCCCCAATGCCCTAAATTATACAAGAATGAGCTCCTAAATTATAAAAGGAACGAGGACAATTTTTTTCTAATTTTTTTCCAAAGCTCACTCGCTACGCTCGCTCGCATTAGCTATTATCTTCTTATCATATTAGGAAAATCGCTGTATATAATTCAACACCTTCAGCCTTCAGCGTTAGAAATAAATCTTAAAGTTTTTGCTCGCAAATGAATAATCAGGCTATTACACTCAAGTGCAAAGTAGTTTTTATCTAGAACCATGTTAAGATACAAACAATAGCGTGACGAAATGATCCTCGGTTGTGTATTGATCAGAATGTACCGGTATACTAATGTTTCGAAGTGGTATTTTCCGCCTTGTTTCCACCATTTGTAGGTGCTGCTTTTTGTTGGTTCCCCCCCCCCCACTTTAAAAGACGCACCGCCGCCCCTGATGATGACTGAATTGAGTGCGAAATGGTCATCGTTACGATAGGTTGTCTTGCCCCCCCCCCAATCCGAAAAACGGATCGACGCCCCTGGGTGATGGTTGCCTGAATGTTAAAAAAGAAAATAAGTAAAAACCTTTTTATTAGATTCAAGATTATTTTTGCGCCATGAGCCGCCCCTCGCCTCGTATACGCCTATGGTTGAACTTGATGTATAAAATCTGAAAATAAAAGAAAAAGACCACGAAGACGGCACTGGCATGGCCAACAGAGGCCTGCTACACAGAGTTAGGCCAACATGGACACAACATGGCGTATATTCCTTTGTGCCATGCTTGCCTAACAAAGCAACATGCGTCATGTTGTTACCCACTGGAACCGATTTGGCCAAACTCTGTGTATAGATGGCTCTGCTTAATGATACTTGTTAATATGACTTCACGCGTCGTTTGATATTATAATGAAAGAGCTAAGCTGGCATTTATAGCACAAATATATAATCGACTCGAGTAAAGCAAGCAAGTAATTGGAATTTTCTTTGCATGATGATTCTAAAAGCCTACTTTAACAGGTGCTGTGTAAGCAGTGGGATTATGTGATATCTCCGCAATCTCTAAAGCTACGTTCATACGAGACTTGTGGTTTCGAAATTTTAAGTTAGCGAAACTTCAAGTTAACGAAAACACGACCCCCTAACCGCAACGAGGGTTGAGCGATCGTCGTGGTTAATCTCGGAAGTAGATACTACCGATTGTGTGTACAGTACACACACAGTTCCTGTGTTCATAATTCGTGCGAAGGGTAAGACCCGGAAATTTAAAATGCACAGCGAGGTTACCGCTAACTACAAGCTTGCGAAACTTAAAGTTTATTCCGTTCACATGGCCTGAACTTCGACGGCGGACCACCCACTGCTCGTGGTTTCGGCCTTAACCACAAGCTCGCTTGTGGTTCTAAAACTACAAGTAAACTTAAAGTTTCGAAACTACAAGTCCGTTCATACGGCCTGAAACTACAAGATAACTACAAGTTAACTTAAAGTTTTGAAACTACCAGCGAAACTTAGAGTTTAGCTCCCATCGTGTGAACGTAACTTAAGAAATTATGGAAAGAATACGGGAGTGAGAACGCAGACGTATACACAATCGCGACAAAACTGACGGGAGAACGCAGTTAAGTGGACCCTGGAATTTATTAACAAGAAAATCGGATTCTATTGATAATTGCTCTGATCGATTATTTTGTGTCTGCTGAGGTATTTTCACCATCCTGGCTGCTATCTTTATCCCGCCGTTGTTTAAACATCTGTCCAGCATTAATCTCTAAACATCCTACGTGCGCGCGCAGAAGATTCAATCAATTATTTTTGCACCCATCGGATAAACTCATTTTTTTTTTTTTTTTTTTTTTTTGCACAATGCGAGTATCAACCTAGCTCTTTCAGCTGCGAGGTAGTTCCGGTATAACCAAAGCGAGATTATTAATGAGAGTTGTACTAATTGACAGGTTTACAAATATTATTCAAATTTAATGCATCTTACAATTTGACAGAAACTTCAGACTATTTATAAGGCGCCTCAAAACTCAGAAAATGTTAGAAAAGTCCTTTAAACAAGCAGATTTTTCTGTCTTATAGTTAAAAATATGCCCCGCACAACTTACTACTCCATAATCCTCTGGGGTGTTTTTACTAGGGGGTAGTTATCCGGGGGTAGCCGTCCTTATAAAAATAATGCTGGCACATCTTTTGAATTACACCACCAAGAATCAGATACAACCTTCGACTGTCGTGAAATAACGCCCTCATGTGATGAAGAAATATCTAGCTTACCGTTCTCCATTATAGTACCTTCAAAATATACCACTTCATTTTCCACCCTCCTTTCCTATCATTAAATAATTACTTCCCCCATGTCTTCAATTTATTATGTTTATTTTTTTAATTCCCCTTTCGACAAAAAAAGAAGTAATCTTGCTTATATTTGTTCTTTTATTTCATGTATTCCTACATTCACTAGTTGTTGATAAGTGAATTATAACGCGTATAGTCAGCTGGAACAGAGAACATTCACGAAGAGGTGATTAAATCACGTTGTTAAAGAGGATGGTATGAAAAAGCGAATTAGCGGGATGAACAGAAGAAAAAGGACCATCTAATCGTGATGAGGGATTTAAAGGAGATAAGTAGGAATCACCGAACCATGGAACTATTTCAACCAAGATTTACAAGCTCGCTCGACATCTTTTTTAAACAACAGTAAAGCTTCATTAAAAATCTATACAGATTTATGCCTCCATTACTGTAACCCCCCTCGCGCGCTCATCGCAAACAATTTCCCCATTTTTATTGACTTCATACTCCCGCCTTAATAGTGGACACGTGTCCTCTAACTCCCAAACCGATCGATTTTTATGCTTTCTTTCGTTTTCTAATAGATCGCTACTGTTTCGAGAGGGGTGTAATAGAATATGATGTTATATTCTACTCCAAAACCGCTGCTAAAACCGCTAATTAATTATTCGACAGGGCCGCTGGTATTGATCAGTCCACGCGAGCATCGATTACTATGACGTCATGGAGTGTGTATGATTATGGCTTTCATTTTCAGTTTTGTGTTCGAGTTTGAGTAGGGTATTGAACAAGTGCGTTCGATTTCCAATGGTGGAGTCGACTTTTCTCAAAGCTCAAACGAACATATTGTAGGGTCGGATGGGACAGAGTGCAGAGTGTGAAAGTGAGATGTTTGAAAAGAAAAGGAAAACAGAGAGAGGGAAAAGCGAGTTGAGATAAAGATGACAGTTGGGTAGGGGGGGGGGGGTCCATCCATTGAAGTGGCACTGGCATCATGGAGGGGGGGGGGGGGGTTATAGGTGGATGAACTGCAAGGGGTACTGTTGGAAGGGTGTTTTATAGTTCACGTATTGCTCCTACTCTCTCTTTCTTTTCCAACATTCGATGAGGGGCGGGGGAGGTGGCTATATATATATATATATATATATAGAGAGAGAGAGAGAGAGAGAGAGAGAGAGAGAGAGAGAGAGAGAGAGAGAGAGAGAGAGATGGGGGGGGGGGAGGTACTAATTGAAGATAGATAGATAGATAGATAGATAGATTGACAGAGAGGGGGTCGTGGATTGGAGAGGGTTAAAAAGCCGCCCTCTTCTGCTTAGTATTTCTGTTGGCTAAAGTACTAATCTGCTTATCAACATGGGAGTTGATCTAAAGTGTTCCCGACATAGCATCAAAAATGGCAACGATGGACCTTCATTAGTATGTTAAAAGAGAGAAATATCCACCCTTTCCCGTGCCTTGCACAAAGTCAAAGTATGCAATTCCATTTAATGGATTGATAATACGGCTGGTATGGGCTTGATTAATCATGTCTCTCCGGATCACTGCTTACAGAGAGGTAGACACATCATTTTGCGGGGGCAACACATGCCCCAGTTATCGATGGAATATAGATTAGCGAGTATGTTATAGCTTGCCTGTAAAACTGAACTGTTCATTATAGAACGTATTGATATACTAAGATCACATATCTAATTAAAATTCTGTATCATTAGGCACATGCAGCCATCTGATGCATTTGCAGTGTGTGCAAGATTAATGAGAGATCGAAGTATGTTCGTGATGAAAACGCTGATGTGAAATTGAGTCTCTGAAACATTATTCAGTCTCACTAATTATATGAGTTCATTCTTAAAGATAAAATTGAGTTCTGGTCCATAGATTATTGTGAAAGAAAATGTCTAAAAGCAATTGGGAAAGATTAATTATGTAGTACATATAGGCTTTAGTGTGGTGATCATCAAAATGAACAGAAATTGATTCTTGCTGAAAGTCACATGCACTGCACACGGAAGTGATACATGGGACTACAAACATGTGCATAGCATGAAAGTTTGGTCCGAATTTTTCAGCTATCTCTCTTCGTAGTTTGAATATAAGGGTAGGTTTAGAGCAATCCCTTTTCAGGGGACATTCTTTTCAGGATATTCTTCCAAACTGACTTTAACCCTTTCAAGACAATTGACCACTTTTTATGGTTTGGCTCAATAACTTTTGATTTAGTTATTGATCTAAAAATATACCAGATGCATGAGTAGAAAGAGCAAAAGATTGTGCACACACTATGTCCATTTTTGTTGCATGACCATATTGCGTTTGATGCCAGGAATTTTAAAATTGAGAATAAACTTTAAAAGCTTAAAATTTGCAATGCATTGAGAGTTTCAAACATCATTATTTTTTATCAAAATTGGCAATTATTCAACTTTTCGTCAATGTTCCAAACCATGTATGTTGTTTTCCAATTTAAAAATGTTATTGTTGCCAATTTAAAGAACAAAATGTGATCAATTTAGCCCTGAAATAATTCCTGTCATGAAAGGGTTAAAAGACTGAGAAAACTCACAAAGTTATCTTGCACTTTCACAAGAATTCAATCTTCTCTTTGAAGGTGAGCTTTTTAGTTCCAGTAATCATGGTAATGAAAATGAATCTGGAATTAGACTTATAATACTATAACGTTCTCTTATTGCTTTACTTGTATCAAATTTTAACCTTACCAGATATATTGATGCTTCGACCATAATCATAGGACAAACATTAAAGCCTTCGCTAAATAAAAGTCCTTTATACATAACTTACAAAATGGTTTCGTGCCATAATAGACCGCTTCGGTAATGTATGCAAATTTTATACATACCTTTCAAACAAAGGTTGTTCTTGACAACCTGAAAGCTTGCCTGAGGCTTGCCGGACATAGCAACAAGTAATGTATGCAAACTGGATTCCAAGCATTGAGGCTCATTTATAAAAAGCAGGTTGATGGAATAGCTCGTCACTAGGTGCTCAGAGAAGAAATGTGCATAAATTTGAATACATTAAAGAACCGGTTTATTGAAACGTTTGTGTTACTAATTACAATGGACAAAGAGTAACCTTATTTTTCTTAACAAAATTTCAGGTAGGGGCGATTAAAGCATTATATTCCGTCACTTAACTCCCTACTGATAACATAAATCATTATAAATTATTTAAAGTTATGACAAATCAGGCTATCGATGACCTTAATTATGTACTTTTATTCGCTCTATCGCAACGTCACAAGCCAAACATGAATATTCACATCTGAGGTATTTGCATATTCATAACGGAGACTAGAATAGCAGAACAACAAAAGCGGCTGCTACATAGCATCCTAAGAAAATCGATACCATACATGTTTATGCATGCATGCATGCATCTTGAGATGTTAAACAGGGAGGTTAATTTTAATTCATTATACCATTCCGCCTGTATTCTCATGAGAAAGAATTATAAAATGATGACGTATAGAGCCTAATGATATGATTCGTTAAGAGCGGGCATGTGACCAGTTATTTCTTTTCCATAGCAAGTAACTGGTCATTAGATACTACTATATATGACCGTGGGTATTACTTTTTTAATGACCAGATCGAACTTTGTCTACTCTATATTCATTAGTTAGTATTTTACTGCATGATTCAGTTAAATCCGACCTTCGGTCTAAAGACATGTTTAACAAAAAGCCGTAACTGATGTCTATAACTTGTATTATTATTTTAGGAGGTTTACTTGTTCATGTTATAAGAGGAAGGTTAAAGCATGTTAAATGCTTTGTCCAACATAAACAATAACAATAACTATAACCACAATATCATATTGTTTCGGCTATGACAAAACATAAATTGTTGATATCATATTATTATAACACGATAAAAACTACTTTCGAAAAATAAACTCAAGGGCAATTTCAAAGGCCTATTGTACTGCCCATAGAAATCAGGTTCGGATTACGTAATACGCCATTGTTTTGTTCGTACATTTCTAAAGGTGATAGACAGGGCTATTGATATTGCCTTCGGTTGATTTTTCGAAAGTAGTTTTTATCGTATTTTATGAAGAATTTGATTCTGCACGGGGAAAATTATTTATAATGAGAATATATATCTTTTATGACTCATACTCTTCTCTTTTCAATTACCTTTCTTCTTCTTCCTTTTTTCATTCACTTTTTTCCTGACGAAAAAGTGACAACCCGAAGAGAAATATATAATTACAAATATTTATAACAGAATTGCTTTTACCACTTCCAAGTTACAATGGTTATATTTATGTTGTTCGACTCCTCTTGTGTGTTCTTGTATGTAATTTGTTTTTATTTGTCTTAAAAAATTGTATACACTTCAGCTTAATGTTGGCAATACAGATTTTTCAATGAATATACAATTGAATAAATAAAATAAATATTGATTATACCCCCAAAAGTAAACAAATATAATCAGTCATTCCATGTTGGTAACTGTGACACCGGCTGTCAAAATTTTATTGATTATTGCCATTGCCTGTCATTATCGTTGCGTAGACGAGGTGCCATTTTTATCACAATTCAATATTAATATTGTTGCAAAAATGGCACACTTCCCCTGATGTGTGTTGACAGCATTTCTCAATGCATTGTGATTGTCACTAAGTTTGATGCGTTTTGTGCAAGCAGGCTGTTGTACCTAAACAATTCATTTGTCAAGTTGCTGTATTATGTGCGTCTGGAGATCATCAACAACAAACAAACAAAAAAACAACAAAAAAAAACGACCCTGATGCCATGTTCGTCATTATTAAATTGAAATCAAAATAGTTTCCTACACCAAGGGGATATCCTGCCCCAAAAGGATCACTGCAGTAAATATGGGAGGCCTGCTAGCTCGGGTAAGTAAGTTGTAATTGTTATATACATTTTGGTATGTGAACACGTGCCTCAGTGCACCTTGCTCTTGTTTCCAGACTTCTTGATCTTCATTTTCAGAGAGAGGGAGAGGGAGGGGGAGAGAAAGAGAGAGAGAGAGAGAGAGAGAGAGAGAGAGAGAGAGAGAGAGAGAGAGGGGGGGGGTGCAAGAAGAGAAAAAAGAAAAAGAAGTTTATGCAACAGACATGATGCGTCTTCACCACAAGCCCAGTGCTTTTAGGGAACCCCCAACTCCCTCCCCTATATCATGTATATACTTAAATGTAAACTTTGATTTTATATTCATTTGATAAAAGAAGGAAATATACCATGTGTTTGAATCTAAAATCTGAATCTGACAACACTGAATCGTGGGAAAATGCAACAATATTCGTCATCTCCTTTTAAGGGTTAATGTTGATAGAGACCCTACCTGTAACGTCAATTTAAGAGATTGCATAAAAACGATGATTCGTTTTACTGTACTACCCATCTCCATTCATTCGCTTCATGACCTTCAAGTCTTATGAAACGTGCTCGAAATAAAAAAAAAATCACATCGAAAATTTCAAATCAAAACCTCACTTCAAAGTAAGACACAAAACATGCAAGGTCTGAGGGAGTCGAAGAGGAAATTTAATAATGCACTCGAAACATGGCATTACCTAGCCAACTTCTAACAAACATGCTCGCTCAAATAACATTAGAGATGGGGGGAAAATATTATTTTGAGACTTTACATGACGATGTCCTCCAAAGTAGATAAGAATTTCCTCTACTTTAATGCAGGCATATGGAATATAATATTGCGTGATGCAAACATTGATGAACTATGATGAGAATGCGATATGGAATGGCGGTATGGTTGTTAATAATAATAATATTTGCCATGTTTGCATGACCTTTTTCGTTATCGAATGTACGTCTTATTTTCATTCTGGCATTTCTATGTTATCAAGATAATGAGAGCATTATTCATACAGGGGGGCACAGCTTCTTCATCATATTTTTTTTTTCTTATTTCCATCGAATTTAACGTTTGATATGATGAGCTGAAAATTGCGAATTTTCTGGTTCACATCTTAGTAATTTTGGATTATTTTTTTTGTGACGTCATAGTCTACTTTCTTTTCGTCGAATTTGACTCATCCTTAATCATCTTTACTAATCACCATCGCATCAGCTTTAATTTAAACTCCTGCCCTCTCTCTCTCTCTCTCTCTCTCTTCCCGCTTCTCTCTTTCCCCCTCTCTTCCCATCTCTTTCCTTCATTTATCCTCTTCTCCCTGTCTTACTATTTCTTTTTCTATCTCTCTTTCCCTCTATTTTTCATTCACCCATCCTATCTTCGTTGCTTACTCTCTCCTTATTTTCCTTATTCGTCATGCTTGTCTGTCTGTCTGTGTGTCTCTCTCTGTTTGTCTCTGTTTGTCTCTGTTTGCCTCTGTCTGTCTCTGTTTCTCACTCCCTCACTTACTCTCTCCCCTCCTACATGTATATCTCTCATCTTCGTTTTATCAACCACACTCATAGAACTTGAAAAATAGGACGTCGGATACACGAAATAAATAGAAAAACAATATTTTCATTATTTTTTTTTTTATCACTTACTAATAATCATCCAGATTGGAAAACGATAGCTCCATACCAAATTCTTGATTAATGGAATAGTGGTAAGTTGCAAATTGTTTTAACCACAATATTTGCAAAAATAAAAGTGAGTTTTATCTGCCATTTTTATTATACTCAAGGGCGTTGTCTCGTAAATCACACTGGTGTTGTTTACTTCGTTCAAGTTTAATCGATAACATTTAACAGGTGGGATGGTAGTAGTTTTATCGACCAGTAATATCCAGTTTTCCAGCAATTGTGAGTGGATAATGGAGGGGGGGGGGGGGAACGGGACAAAAAGAAGAAGAAGGTACGCAGTGTGAGTCCAGCCTCTGAGGGGGCTCTGACTTCATGGGAGTGGAACGTATGATAGGGGAGGTGTGGGGGTACTATTATCTTCTTTTCACATCTTTTCCCATTCTCCCTTTCCTTTTATTTCTCTTACTGTTTTACTATTTTTCACCATCTGATGGGAGAGGAAGTTCTTTCGTGTTCTCTGTAGCTGCACCTCTGAAGGTACGGGAGGAGGATGTAGAAGAAAATTAAATATAACGATACCTAGTAGAAGTAGTTGTGCTGTAGTAGAAGGGTGTGGGTGGCAATGAGTAACAAAAAGGAAATAAAAGTGGAAAAGTAGAATGATAAAGACGGTTGAGAGAGAGAGAGAGAGAGAGAGAGAGAGAGAGAGAGAGAGATAAAAGGGAGAGAGAGAGAGAGCGAGAGCAAGAAAGAGAGAGATAGAAAGAGAACGGGAGAGAGAGAGAGACAGACAGACAGACAGACAGACAGACAGAAAAGGACATAGAGAGGGAGGCTGGGGGTTAACATAACAAATACAGACATTTAAATATAAGCGCTTTCTTATCGTAGAAATACCCGTTTTCATAACTGCATTATTGACACTAATAACCTTCACAGTCATCCCGATGAAAGAGATATATATATATATTCCCATTTTACATCGCAAAAGAAGAAATATGTAAACACGCGACGATATCCATGTCCGATATCCAATAAATCACATGCATATTTGCGGAGCCCGCCCAAATCCGTTATTAGAATTGGAAACACGGAGAAGTGTCAATTCTTACTAACATCTCAATCAGATGCGTAGCTACAGGGGAGAACATGCCCTGGGGCACGTGCATCCTCAATCGGATAGAGAGGGGGAAAGAGAGAAAGAGAGAGAAAGAGACAGACAGATAGACAGACATAGAGAGAGAGAAGGGAAAGAAGGAGATGAAAAAGAGAACTTAAAAAGAACACGATGCGACCCCCTCTGACACATTTGAGGCCGCCATTGACATCATGCAACTCGCTCATGATGACGGTCTCCTGTGTTCATAAATCCTGTTAATTGCAAAGTGTTAATTTTCCATATTGTATACATATTTTCTTTGTATTTAAGAAATAAATTGTTAATGTCTGACAATGTGTTTATATACTTTTTTCTGTAATATTATTATATTTTGTATCATGCTATCGAACTCAGAAATAAAACCAATCAAACAAACAAACAAACAAACACCCCCCCCCCCCTCATCGATGGCCTTGTTAATTCTTTTTGAGTGAGACGGGTGCCCTCCATGATGCTATAGTGACCCCTCATTATCTAGAACCAGGCTACACCACCGATCGCACCCGAAGCCTCGCCGCAATAAAGCCACAGCAATATTAAAGACAAAAAAACGTTTGTTACATTTTTCTTCTTCTTTGAACAGTTGTTTTATTTTTATTTTTTATTTTTTATTTTTTAGATACGTTATACCTGAGTCAGGACATGGACACAATTCAAATAAAATGGGGGTCATTGCTCTTCAAAATCAGAAAATATCACTTTTAATTACGTCTGGAACTGTGATATAGCATGGGTCCATGTAGTAACTGTGGGGTTACTGGCATTGGGGGAGGGGGGGGGCATCGGTATTGTATTGTATTTATTTTTTTAAGCACGGACAATAAAAAACTTTTAGCTAAAAAAAAGAAAAAGAAAAAAGAAGAAAAAGCTGTTTTCCGGCAAGTACTTACAAGAATATATTTACAAAGCCAAAAGAATAACAGCATATATATACAAAATGAAGAGGTAAGTATACATCATAAAAACAAATAAAATAACAGATTAACTATTTACATAAAAAGAGAGGGGAAAATACATACATTACATATATATATATATATATATATATATATATATATATATATATATATATATATATATATACAAGACATGACAACGTAAATTATAGGTGAAAGGGGGAAAAATTGAAATTGACGGTACAGACTAAAATAGTAGAGGATACATATGTGCAGTAGTACCTCTGGTAAAGGAATTAATATTATTTTCAATTCGAAGGTTTTCTGGAAGTGCATTTAATATAATAAGACAGCCGTGTAAAGAGAACATTTTCCGGTCTCATTTTGGTAAACGAAATGCGAAATAACAAGAGGATTATGGGGAGAAAGCAGACAGGAAGGGGATCATGAAAACTTAAAGACAAGCGTGTAGATTCACGCTTTAAATCATTACATCATGTGTTGTCTAAATGCCTTATTTTAAATGCATTGAATTGCAGAACACACCTTTGCATTCAAGGAGTGGTATTCTTGTTTTGTTTCATAATACTTTTGAAAAATTCAAAAGCTCGACATACATATAATACTGTCACTGGCTTAAGAAACGAAATAACATGACGGTTGGAATGGAACCAAACATTTCACTTGCGATAGGCAAAAATTTCATTTTTTGACAACCCCTCGCGAAAATGTTTATTTCCTTTAGGGGACATAACCCCAATGAACCAAAGCGAAAAAGAAGACGTTCTTCAAAATAAACAACCCGCTGAAATATTCTTCCACTGGTATTTATTACAAAGTAAATAGCAAATCAGATGATGTGCTTACTGGATATTTGATGCTCACTTTCGCGATCTTAAGATAAAAAAAAAAGTAAAAACGAAAAAAAAAAAGTGCTCTAAAGCTATAGCCTGTTTCCAGGTGAAGTTGGTTTTCCCTGCTCTCAGTGTAAGTGAGTTTTCCCCAGTGCTAAGAACCTGAACGAAAAGCCATTTGGCTGAAAAGTCAAATTATCTCCATGCCAAAAATCGTATCTCACTGGGCGGCGAATAATTTGGGGTTTCGTTTGGGGGTTCGTAAAAGGTTGCAACAAAGTTCGCAAACAGTTTATTGTCAAAAACAGTTTTTCTTGTCGCAAAGAAATTTTGACCATGTTTCAAATTTCTTTGCAAATTTATTTTTCCGCAAACAGTTGTAAGCGTTTGCAAAACAGTCGTAAGCCTTTGCAAACGGTTGTTAGACGTGTCGCTGAAGTTATTTTTGATTCGCCAATGCTAGCGACCAAGTGACCATTGTTCCTATATGAAACCGACCCATCATGCCCATTGAGATCATTTGCCATTCACTTCTGTTGCAAGATAGCGGTAACACAGCCAGGCAAAGCAATTTTTCAAGAGCAGCAGCACGCCGGGCTTCTTCCTGGCAGAACTTAAATTTCCATATTCTCGAAATCCATCTTCAAAAGGCAAGTCTTTTGAATCTATCTTAGACGGTGGTCAGAAGAAATCTGAATGTTTGGCTCACCCTTTTATACGGTTGGGTGATCTTGGGTCCATAGATTTACCTGGTACTTTACCAGGAGTTGGCATAAGGTCCAAACGTTTACAAACAGCGGCAAAGGATTGGCAAAAAGTTGCTAATCTTCGCTAAAACAGTCACTAACATTTTGCTTATAGTCGCTAATAGTCGCCAGCTGTCTTTCGCAAACACTTTGCAAACATTTGCGGGAATGTTGCTAAAAGTCGCTAAATGTCGCTAGTGACAGAGGGGAACCCTGATTTTCACCAACATTCATCAAAAAAGTTGGCGAATCCAAAAATCGCAACGTTCGTAAGCATTCGCCGCTCATTGTGATACAATACTTTTTGCAAATGTAATCATTAAAAAACATTCATAGATTGAAAAGAATTTTTATGTACAATATGGACACGGCTTTGATTATCTGAGGCCTAGAAAATTATTTTTGAAAACGCACATGTAGAGACTCTTGAACAAAATATAATTTTTTGAATATATTTTAAATATTTGTTTCTCTAAAGACACCATGTTTAGATAAACGACTTCTTCTTTTTTTTTCCTTCAATTTTCATATTGGGTCACATGCCCTCTTTAAGAGACAGTATAATAGACATAGTAAAATATCATCTTTAAAGAGAAAGAGGGAGGAGGGAGAGAGAAGAGAGAAAGAGAGAGAGAAAGAGAGAGAGAGAGGGGGGGGGGAGATATCTAGTAATGAGAGTGATAAGATTATCGCTCTTCACACTGGACCGCAGTTGTTAAGTTGATGGAACAACAATTTAATAATGTATACAGGAACACAGTGGTATCCATAGCTATTATGTCATGTATGTGTAGCCTACAATAAAATTATTTCATTAGGCTCTAGATGCCCAATTATCATCGGCTGGTCCATACATGCAACATGCATGGAGTCAGCTATGACCGCTGTATCCTGGCTCGTGGGTGATACAACTATTTCATCTTTTTTATCTTAATCTTGAAAAACAACTTTAAAGAAATAAATACGCATCTTGAATTTCACCTAATTTATATTCAAGAGGAGTTGGCAGGATGATGGGACCGAATGACGTGACGCCGGGGCCGATATACTAAAGGCGAAGTCGTAAGGGGTGAGATGGGGAGGGGGTCGGTGACATTTCGATATAGCTATGTATTTTTCTTTAATCTTGTTGTAACTGAATGAGTGTGAATTTGATTCAATTTCATCACTGGTGTTATAATACCCTCGTATTAAAATTTTTTGTGGTATATTTTCGTCATCATTTATTCTCGATCTGTTATCACTTCTGTCTGTACTATTTACTACCGACAATACTCCTTTTACTGAAAAACGATACTATTCTAGTGACTTTCCAAATCTAACGCTAATGTTACCCATCCCTGTTTCTGTTAATACTGCTTCTACTACTGCAATATCCTCCTATTTTGACAATTGTACATTTCAATTGTTGAATTGCTGTAGTGCTATCATGTTGGTCATTTTCCTTCGAAAATTTCGAAATATATCATGACATTTTCCTATAATATTTTTTTTTTACCACAGTTTAACCCTATTTTTCAGCCAACTGCGGTGTTCCCATTTCAAATTCTTTTCAATAATTAGGGACTGAGCGTTTATTGACATTTTTAAATCTCAAATTTCGTAGCGACTACAATGCAATTATTATTTTTTTATGCAAGCATTAAGATAGATAGAACACTAGTCTGTAATACCTGGATATCATTTCCAGAGAGAGAGAGAGAGAGAGAGAGAAAGAGAAAGAGAGAAGATAATGATTATGGTCAATTGTGATCATCGTTCCCCTACCCCTCTCCTATCTATGCCCAGTTATATGACCATCACGCCTCCCTAACCTCTTCATTGTACTGTTCGACCTATCCCAATTCCGCGGCATCAGATTTTCATTTCGGCGAAGTCTCACAGAGAAGGAAAGAGAGAGAGAGAGAGAGAGAGAGAGAGAGAGGAGTAAAAAGATGAGAAAAAAAATTCGTGTTTTCAGTTTATTTCGCAAACAAGGACCTCCTTTAGAAAAGTGATTACTTTTCTGATCCCGCGCGGAATCACTAGTGATTTTATTCTTATATAGAAGAGACTAGGCCCATGTTATAGTGGAAGAATCAATAACTTCATTGCGGTAGATGCTTTTCTTGGTGATGAAAACCCATGTATCCATAATGTTTCATCTGAAGATATATTATTGACGATACCGTGCGGATTATACTACGTGTATGGGGTGTTCGGACCTGTTGATTCGGTAAGTGAGCTGTATAAATGATCGTTGTTTTGTCGTCTTTACTTTTCAAGCAATGATGCGCGTTTGTGATGATGCTGTCTGGTTGTTTATTGGTTAATTTGTTGTATATTGTTCGTTTCGAGCATTCAATAATGGTAATTCTGGAATTACTTCACACAAAATACAAAAAATAATGTCTCTGAGCGTTTTACAGTTATCATTATACCCGGATATCGGAATCATTTTTCACACGCAATGGTGACCATCTACACTCACTTGGAGTATTCCTACCATATGGTCACCGTAAGGGAATATGATGATAATGGTATGTTTTACTACATTTATGATTGATTTAATATATAATGTGGCGAGTGCCATCAATTCTAACAATTGCAATTATGAAAAAAAGAAAGTAAAAATTTTGTCAAGTTTCGATTTGTTATAGCCTATTGTGAAATCGATAAAAAGAGGGTGGTTATCGTAAAAATGTTGTCAAGATACCCTTGATCATGACAATGCACTGACATGATTTAAGTCTTTCTTTGAATATGTTGGTGTCATATCCTGTATACATTTGTAGATCAATCATTGCACATCCGAACTGGAAACGTGTCTACGAAGGCATCCATCTTATAGACTTAACATGTCACTCGAATAAATATCAAATCCTTCTTGTAAAATTATTTGCCTATGAAGTCGTCCAACCCACAGCTGCCGTTAACTAAGATACTATCTTATCAGCATAATTATTTTTACACAGGTAAGAATATTTTCCACACTTCTAGTTAATGTCTCTTATACTTTTCATTATACTGATCATTTCTACCATTGACTGTTACAGTAGTGTCGTCAGCACACATTATGTGTAATGCCATCATCAATACATTTATTTACCTACATGACCTACATGTGTATGATATGGAAAACAGAAGTGGCCCTACAATCAAACCTTGCCGAACACCATCATGACTACTGAAGAGTAACATTTTGTTTCTTTCAAACAAACCGAATGTTCTCGGTGGAATAATGATTTATGATTTAAACCCCTGAATACTATCATCTGAAAATCCTATGGCTTTTAATTCACTTTAATCATAGTCAATGAATGCTTTGCGCCGATCGATAAACAAAAGGAAGAGTCGTTATTTCAATTTTATCGGTGTTCGATGACCACAGTTTCATAAGTTTGATTATATTTTTTCCGGTAGAAGGTGGAAATTCAGACTGGTTAGAGTATGACACGTCATTTTTGTCAAGACTTCCGTCAAAGACAACTTTGTGTGTCAGTGTGTGAGCTGCCTTTTCTAATATCTTGCTCGAAATGGATACCGATTGGACTGATATTACCAGGAGAAGGCAAATCACCGGTGTTATATGTTGGAATCACCCTTGCTCGTTTCCAACCTCTTAGTAAATGTCCTCTAGTAATGGACTCATTTATAAGACACGTCAAAGAGTCGGCAGTGACATATCTCGTCATTCCTAAAAGGCGACAACTTATTCCATCATCACCTGTGGCGTTATCATCACTCATATTTTCAAATTTCTTGTATAAAACCTATGCACTCGTTACTGATTATATGTCAAATTTACATGTAGTAAGTTTGCAATAACGGCAATCCCAGATTTTTCCATTGTGCTTGGGAATTTCATTCTGATATAACTTATCGGAAAACGTGATTAGATAATGATCAAAACTGTGAGGGATATAGTTTTCATATAGAATCCTGGTCCATACTACAAACTAGATCAGATTTAATAGGAACAACCTGATATTTGATGCTCTTCCCCACCTTTCTGCTAATTCCTTAACTGCCATTTGTCTGGCCATCGCATGTGATACTTTTTCTTTCCCTTCACCAAAAGATGATACATTTTGTTCTTACTTTGTTGACTGACCTTGACTGAGGATCGAGAGAAATTTGCTCGTTATATTTTTTGGTTCGTAAGCAAACGGCATAGAAGGATATAATGAAGGAATCAACCCATAATCCTCTCGACTCGTGTGGGAACCTTGACAATTTTGAATATTTCGAAATTGTCGTAGTGCCCCTTCAAATCGAGGCCATCTGCACAGATAGGCCTAATTCTCAGTGGCGGATCTACGGGGGGGGGGGGTTTAGGGGGTTTAAACCCCCCCCCCCCCCCTTGGGCTGCCAAGTAAACATTTATTTGGGCAAAAAAGAGAAAAAATAGAGCATGCAAGTATGCTTAAAATCGCAAGCTAGCAACCCTAAAAATGAAAAATCTCCGTACTGTAGGAGGGGGGATACCCCCCTCCCACACCCTCCCCCCTCGCTCGCTTCGCTCGCTTCCAAGTAAACATTTATTTGGGCAAAAAAGAGAAAAAATAGAGCATGCAAGTATGCTTAAAATCGCACGCTAGCAACCCTAAAAATGAAAAATCTCCCTACTGTGGGAGGGGGGATACCCCCCTCCCACACCCTCCCCCCTCGCTCGCTTCGCTCGCTTCCAAGTAAACATTTATTTGGGCAAAAAAGAGAAAAAATAGAGCATGCAAGTATGCTTAAAATCGCACGCTAGCATCCCTAAAAATGAAAAATCTCCCTACTGTGGGAGGGGGGTATACTGTGGGAGGGGGGATACCCCCCTCCCACACCCTCCCCCCTCGATCGCTTCGCTCGCTTCCAAGTAAACATTTATTTGGGCAAAAAAAGAGAAAAAATAGAGCATGCAAGTATGCTTAAAATCGCACGCTAGCAACCCTAAAAATGAAAAATCTCCCTACTGTGGGAGGGGGGATACCCCCCTCCCACACCCTCCCCCCTCGCTCGGGCTCGGTCTCTACGCTCCCTCGCAATACCCAGCTCAGCCCCTCAAACCCCCTCCTTGGAAAAAAGCTAGATCCGCCCCTGATTCTCTTTCGCTCTTTTTCTTTTCATTTCATTGGTACATCATCTTCTTTCGAAGTGAAGTTTAATAAAAGTGACGTTCTAGCGGTTTGTCTGGTTTTCCCGTTCGATATTCCGGTCCATTTTGGTGCCCCTCTAATTCCGGTCACCGCTCGCATTCTATCTCGCCAATTCCCAAAGTCCCTCTGAATACAATATATGTATAATGACGTTTGTACTGTTCCATATAGCCTTTAAAACATCCGAATATATGTACATCTTGTGTAAACCTATCATAAAATGGGCTGATGAGAACATCTTATACGTTATTATGTGCGAAGAACCTCCATCATAATAAACAGAAACCGAGCATGAGTTTTAATCTTACAATATTTTGGCGCTAATTCTATGAAATAAACACTGACATATTCGGATCAAAATATAAGCGGCGAAAGAATACGGATCATTTGGACAGCAGTTGTCTTTTATTTGTTGTACTTTTGCAGTAGCATCGTGATCTCTTGAAAAAAAATATCGACGTGGACATGATGGTGAAAAAAACTCTTGATTTCACATTAGAGAATTTCATAATCAATGTTACAGTATTTTAAATGCTTTGCTCCGATCAAAAAAAAAAGTTGTTAATTTATTTTTATCACTGTTCGATAACCACAGTTTCATAAGTTTCATTAGAAATTCATACTGGTTAGGGTAGATCGGGGGTGGGGAGGGGGGAGGAGGTAGTTACCCCTGATGATATCTGAATTTTGAAAACTGTGTATCTTAAGCTAAGAGGTGTTTAATTTTATGCATTTGCCACACTCCCCTCCCTTCTATCCTAAATATGTCTGAGTCGACGCCCCTATTCGACGATTTCCAGTACAACGTCGAACGCATCAAAATCTTCGTTTCACTTTATCATGTAAATACATGCAAATTGAATAACCATCTCAGTTTGCCGTTTCAACTGCGGCTATCTGACGGTTGATTTACTACCAAGTCGTGACCTTGGTCGTGGATGTGATTTATGGAGTACCGAACTTCTAGGATTCAAAACTTGGATCCGAATTATTTTTGTTTATCAAACCAAGTAAAGCGAACTTGTCACTCTTTAAAGCCCCTCGTCGAACATGGGAAACCAAGAGTAAGTAAGATATTAACTATGAGAGAGAGAGAGTGAGTTAGAGAGATAGAGATATATAGAGGGTAAAGCAAAAGACAGTAAGAGAGAGAGAGAGAGAGAGAGAGAGAGAGATGGGGTGAGGAGAAAGTAGGGAGAGAGTAAGGGTAAGAAAGCGGAAGAGAGAGAGAGAGAGAGAGAGATGAAGAAGGAGATGGAAAGGGAGAGAGCGGATTACAGAGAGAGAGAGAGAGAGAGGGGGGGGGGTGATATATCTTATGTGATGAATGCTCTCCCTGTAAGTATAATAATCATCTCTCAGCAGTGTTCACTGCCATGAAAACATATTTCATCTTTTTGTATCTACATGAACTGTGATGAACATGGATGCATCTAAAACTAATGATTACAAAACTCTTGCATGACTGCCAAAGACGTTTAGATCGATCTCACAATATTAATTTAATAAAACCTCATAGTTACGCAAAAATCCAACTCGTGGGCATTTCTGTCCATGCAGTTTATCCCAATTGAGCAGCATTCCATACTAATTATAATATTCAAGATTCAAGATTCAAGATTCAAGATTCATTTATTTTTAGATACCAATTCGTAAATCATATAAAGTATTTACATTGTATAAGAAACTCATCATCCAAACATAACGCATATGAACTTTGTTTGATATATTGTTTTCTAAAATAAGAGTTCTAAAATATGGAGCATACCGCCACCTGCCGCTTCAGACTGTGAAAGTCATGTGCTCCTAGTACTAATACACGCTACAGGATCCTTCTTCCAGAGGTACTCCACCAGTTAAATGTCACTGGTGTCCAACATCTACATAGATACCGCGCCTCATCTCGAATAATGCAAACGGATAAGGGAGATAAAAAGGAAAGAAAATATGCCAATAAACTAATCCAATTAGTCGGCGAGTAATCCAATACACGGGATCGCTTTAGCGCGCAGGCCAAGGGTTACAGGAAATTAATTCGAGTGCAGACAACTTTTAGGATACAGACCTTTACTAGGCAAAACGATAACGTTCGAAGACCATTTTGGTGTTGTGGCAAGTATGAATATCATTAAGATCGGGTGATGATTATTTTAGATGGATATATATTAAAGCTTGAAAATGTAAGGTCGGTCTAAAGAGACGCTGACTTTAAAGGCCGTTTTTAGTGATGACAAACTTATATGACAAACTTATATATTTTCAATTTTCAATTTTCAATTTCAATTCATTTATTTCATTCTCCATAAAAATATACAAATAATTATGATACATGATACATGAGATAAAAATTGTGACAAAAAACAAACTTAAGGTACATGATTAATTTGATAACAAGATGTACATTAAAAAAACACACACAATTAAGGAGAGATATTTTATAGGAATGGAGGGTCAACAAAAAGAGCATTTAGCCTTATAAAACGTTGACCCCCTTAGATAAATCATAAAGCAAGTAAATCGGATACACAAAAAGTCAAACAGAAAGAAATATATATATATTATTATTATTATATATGTTATTATTATTATTATTATTATTATTATTATTATTATTATTATTATTATTATTATTATTATTATTATTATTATTAAATAAAAGTCACTAATACAAAGCACGTAACTCGTTGAACATAAAATGCAATAATTGTATAATATTAATGTACGGAAGCAAATGCGCGTAGCTTAAATCAACGACTTCGTCGCATTTTAATCATGCACACAGTTTCTCTCAATTATATTTAAAATCTATGAATTGACGGAAAATCACAACAACAAAATAAGCAAATAGTAATCAAGATTACGATTAGCGATTTAAATTAGTTTTCATCCCTCATATGCTACTTTTTAACTGAATTAATAATATATATATATATATATATATATATATATATATATATATATATATATGTATATATATATATATATATATATATATATATATATATGAATTAAATGAAAATATATATAAATTAAATGAAATCTGACGAAAACTAATTTATTCATTTCAGTAAAAACTGTACATGGGCTTTAAAGTGTTGACATAGATCATAGGCGCAAATCCAGGGGGACAGGGGGGACATGTCCCCCCCCCCCCCCACCTTTTTGAAGATAGGCGAATGTCCCCCCCCCCCCCCCACCTTTTTGAATAACCTTCTTTTTTCTTTTTTTTTTTGCTTGTCAGAGAATTTTGGAGGCGAATGTCCCCCCCCCCCACCTTTTTTAATAACTTTTTTTTTCCTTGTCTGAGAATTTTGGAGGCGAATGTCCCCCTCCCCCCCCCCCCCCCCCCCCCGCGAATTTCAAAATGGATTTGCGCCACTGACATAGATTAATAAACAGCCCTGATACACTTGACATTTAAGAAGAATGGCATGTATGAAAACAAAATCAAGTTGCTTTCAATTAATCTTCCAGGGAACGGAACCTCGTAACAAACTGTGAACACTGTATACGAGTAGTCAACTAGGCCTACATACCCTTCCCTATTATTTTCACCTATAATAGGGGCGATATTAAAACTCCCACGTGACGTTTCTGATAACTATAACTATATTCATGATGAAAGGTAAGCTTTACCACAATTCTATTTTGTCGTAAAACACGAACGTGGCTGAATAATATTGAGCAAATTTATTACGTATTGATCAGTTGTTCAAAATAACTTGGAAAGATCCCAAAGTATTCTCCTCTACTTATTATCCTTTATTTTTTTGTAATCCAGGACTTAAAAATATTACTTCTGACTCTCCTGTACCAAGGCCAGTAGATTTATATAAATCTTTGTTTTAGTGTGTGTGTGTGTGTGTGTATATATATATATATATATATATATTGATCCTCAAACAGACGATGAAAGCTGACAAGGCCAAGAATAAATCTGGTGGCAGACGTCATGTAGGTCACGCAAAAATCACCACAATTCCAATCCGGCGCCTTTTATCCCCTGGCGTTCTGACCCTCTGAACTAAGCGCCATCATATTATTTAAGGAAACTCAAACATGTTGTATGATGAAGTAATGACTTCCTAGCTCTTTTCATGGAATTAATTTTTATAAAATTTCCATTATTTTCTACTCTGAAATTCAAGCAGAATTGGGTGGCGTTTTGCCGCGGTTGCGGAAATCAACTCTTCTTCTTCAAAAATGTACTCTGATTTGAATGTGCTGTAAAAGGCTTTAAAAATTAGTCAGTTAAACTGTTAAACATTATTTCCTAAATGTTATTCACAAAACCTTTAGAATGGCCATTTTGGACGTGGCCATGGGTCTTGAAATGGACTCAATTCAACGAGAATAAAAAGCATATACATGTACATGTGAGTGTACATGTATCGCTGGGTATATAAACAGAGTCTTGATCGCTCTAATTTTCATTAATTAACTGTAAACTATTAAAATCAATTTATTGTTACCAAGCTATCAATTATCAATAAATCACTTTATTTATCTACCTATTTAATACCATTGTAATAGGACAATGGGGAAAGGAAACGATTAATGACATGCATCTCACTTGTCTAACAGTATAATCACCATTTTTACCGCAATATGAAACTGTATCAATAAATAGTATCCCTCTTGCCAGGGGTAGCACTTACGAATGGGTGTAGTGTGTGTTGCCTGAAAAACAGAAACGATAAACAGTGATGATAATTAGAAGGATTGTAAGGAGTGAATATAACACTCCCATTTGAAATCAAGCGAGTATTAAATGGTTTCGACTTATTGTGGCGTGCCAGAGGCAAAATGGTGACGAAAAGCGACGAGAAGTAGGACGTTAGTAGGGAAGAAAAGACAGGTAGGAGGAAATAGATGCTTGAAACAGAGAAGAGATAATTATACGCGCAGAGAGAGAGTAGAATGAGAGCAAGAGTCACGAAGAGTGCGTGTGTGCGTGTGTGCGTGTGTGCGTGTGTATGTTGTTGTGTGTGCGTGATAGAGAGAGGGAGAGAGAGAGCGAGAGAGATCAAGCATATCAAAGTGTAAACACTCATAATAATCTAGCAACTGATGTATTAATCGATTTTCATGTTATCTTATATCCAATATTTTTCTACGTCTTCAGTTTTTTGCAAAAAGCGCCGTTTCACTGAAGCTTCATCAGGTGTAAAAAAGAAGAAGAAGATATTCAAATGTTTGGAACTAGAAGAATGTACCTCATTCTAGGATTCTATAATGGACCTACAGATGGACAAATATCCGAGGCATCATTAAAAATCCGGAAGACTCGAATCAGGAATCGGAGCGTTGATGATTGTCTTGACTTGTCCAGTCGCGACATGGGATGGCGATGTTGGAAAGGGGTCAGTGAAAAGGCCTGGATAAACAAAGCAACTCACGTGGATAAACAGTTATTGCAACACTTATATCAATTATCCTGCCTTGATCGAGAAGCATCCACAGATTGTTCAGTCCCCAGTGCACCTTAGAGCGCACTCTGTCTTTCCGTGCTTAAATTTGACCGTTTTCCGAAGTTTAAATAAAGTCATATTGCTGTGACTGTATCATTTGGTAGTCCAACCTATTCGACTTTAATATCATATGTTAAGTGTCCAGCTCTGTTTAGTGCCAGGAAATAGTAGACTTTAATGAAAGCAGGAGCTCGAATTCGCTTTGCCCTACATCCATAACTTCCTACACCTGACATTCACCTCAAAACGCTCTTACCTTGTGCATATTGGGAGTTTCGACTGGCCACCGTTAATAACACTTTAAAACATTCCAAATAATGAATGTATGACTATACAATTTAAGAGGGTGCTGAGTATGTGAGGAAAAAATAATGAAGTCGTTAACTGCCTTTTTTCTATTTCGTTAAATTTGAAGAATTTAAAGAAAAATTGTATACCTCTTCCGAATGTCTTGTGTCATTTCTCCAGAAAAAAATCCGAAGCTACTCTTTCTATTCTCGCGAAACGCCGGATATGATATGCGAGAAGAGCAACATTGTGAGCTGACGTAATTTGGAAGGGTGTTTAAAAAATATTTTGTACATTACATTGTACATTCCGAACACGTTATTAGTCTTTCTGATTTTCATCATTATCACAGATATTTATCAACTTTGGGACCTATCTCCTTTAGAATGGTATGATAGTACGTGCGTGACCTTCAAAGGCAAACGCATGTGAGAATTCATGGTATTATCTTAAAGGTTTAAAAACAAAATACTGGGAGTTGCAATGCCGGTCACGCTGATCTCTTGAGTCGAGTTATCCTTAAAGAAAGTTTTACCAAGGAAAAATCGCGGCATGGCTTTTGTGATCTCGTAACGACATGCCTTTTATGAACTAACAGGATTTAAGTACTAATGATGTACTTTATATTTTTGAGGGCATAAAAGTGAAATTACCCTCCTAGTGGCCTACCCCCCCCCCCCCCCTCGAGTGAATGTACGCCTCTACGACACACAGGGGAGCACATAGACATTCCTGTCAGGTTTATCCAATCAAATACATATAAAAGTTACATCAACATTAATATACAAATGGTTTCTGGTTTCTCTCTTATTTTTCTTATTTTTCACTTATTCAGAAAAATAAAGAGACTAAAATAAAGAGAGGAAAAGTCTGGTGAATGAAGTACAAAAATATAAACCACTGATTAAGGTTTGGGGCAACTTTACAGTCTACCTTTCTAAAGATTAAAGAAACATTCTTCCAAACAAATCCTAGTTGTGTCTCGACGTATACTACAGGCATGTTCCCATAATAACAGCAACGCTATATTATTGCACTTCAGAAACATGTCCCAATATTAAACTTTCATATTGTACGGCCCACTTTAGTCGACGGGGTAACCCAAACCGCTAGAGTTTGCTTACAACTTCACTCTGTAAATGTCCCGTGGGGTCAGTTGAGTCCACTGAAGTGTTTAGGACATGCAAACGAATACGAGATGAGGATTTATTGGAACCAAAGGAGATTTGTTGAAATGTCAGAAGCATGTGCCAAACTCCAACCGATACATTATCGAGGGATTTTATATCGCTTTATGTTACAATATAAAATCATCACACTTTGCATAAAAATGGACATTTCTTGTTTTATTTATTTTTTCCCGTCATTAATGTGGAGGTCTGGCATGTCTGGAGTGTTCTTATTAAATGTACATAATAATGAGTTCACTAGCAGACCTTCTTTGTGATGTTGTTTAAAATATAAACTTAAGCTATGCATGACGATTTGGTAATGTTAAATATTCTAATATATATCACTGCGGGGAAAAAGGATGACCACAGTGTATTTCGATGGTTTATTTCACCGGACTGCTATAAGAAAGCACGTTTATGCTTGTAAGTAAGCAACCAGAGAACCGACGGCTTGAAGTCCTCTCTGAGGGACTTGGTAATAAGGATTAATGCCTTACCAAAGAGGGCACTGGCGTACCCACTGGGTTTCGAACCCGAGTCCTCTCAGTTACGAAACAACTGCTCTACTACTGAGCCATCGCGCCGCGCGATGTACGTATATTTTTTTCAACACTTTCGTAGCGTTGACAATGTATACTCTGCATTCATTACAATGCATAACGATTATGTAAACACAGTATTCACGCTGTTTCCAAATTGGCACACCTTGATTTTTGGATGTGCCTTCTATAATAATTATCGTTAAATGTTTTCGTGCTAAGTCCACGAAGCTGAACTGAACATACATAATCATGAATTATTATTGCATATGCAAAACATGTTTTCAACACTAATTTGTTTGATTTTTTGTTTTCATTGTGAAATGGCACACCTTGATTTTTGGATGTGCCTTCTAATAATTATCGTTAAATGTTTTCGTGCTAAGTCCACGAAGCTGAACTGAACATACATAATCATGAATTATTATTGCATATGCAAAACATGTTTTCAACACTAATTTGTTTGATTTTTTGTTTTCATTGTGAAATGGCACACCTTGATTTTTGGATGTGCCTTCTATAATAATTATCGTTAAATGTTTTCGTGCTAAGTCCACGAAGCTGAACTGAACATACATAATCATGAATTATTATTGCATTTGCAAAACATGTTTTCAACACTAATTTGTTTGATTTTTTGTTTTCATTGTGAAATGGACGAATAAAGCTGAAATTCCGATGGGTGCGGAATCTTTTGAATGTCAATTTTTGTTCTTGCCTGAGGCTATTTGTACGCGTCTTGACGGCACCAGGGGTACTATGCTATTTACATTCATATAATACATCAGATATTGTTTTAAAGTTGGATTACTATTATGCATAGTCAGAAGACGATTCACGTTCCTGATTTTCAGATCTTAGCGATCAGTGGCGGATAAAGGATATACCTCTACCAGTTTTACAATAGTGGGTAAGCGACTGATGAATTTACTTTTGTTATATAGTTTCATTTTTAGTTTAAGTACTAGCCTTTTTTATTTAGGGGTAGCAATTTGTTGAAGTACAGTATTTCATGTTTTTATGAAATAAGCAATATTTGGATCTACGAATATTTGAAACCTCATTGGTATCAATAATAAGTCCCAAGGATAGGGACAGGCAATGTAGTGATTTATTGTACAATCAAAGAGACTTACTATGATAAATCTTAAAAGAGTTTGTGTTACAGAGAAATGTGTCTAGTTATGATGATTTATTGAATCAATGAGGAGTTAATTTATCATAATTTGATATTCATAATGGCACAAAAAAATTAACTAAGGGATATGATGCAATGTATAATAATGTTGATGCAGTAAATCACAACAGTAAGTTCTGTAAAGCGATCGACAATGGAATGAGATTTTACGATAAAAAGCGCAATCGTTCTTTTACAGTGCCCCTAAATGGTGGGGGAGGGGGGAAGGGACAAACATGGAAAAAGTGTGAACACAATGAGCTCACATTGTCGGAATTTCAAGTTCAACAAATCAATGTAGGCCTCCTATAGAAACACAAAGCTGTCAAATAATGGAATAAAAGTACAAAAGCAGATGAATATTGGTTCTCATATCGGGGTATTGCTATTTCATTAGAAGCGTCAAGCTATTCCAATTCCAAGCCAGATGAAATCAATACTAACTGTATAAACATGATTGAATTTTTCTCGGTAAAAATGGTAATAGCCCCAAATAGCCAGAGGAAAAGTTGGAAATTGGTTACCTAAGTAATCACAAAAAACCAACCTACTATCACATCACATATTTCACAAGTTCGAAGCGTTACTATTTTACCTACATTTTTCGAAATTCCTTATCATTTTTTTAGCATTCCGTTACCGATACAAAATCAAAATATTAATAATTCTCATGATCAGATTGCAAAATGATTGCTCAAGTCTTAAAAACTGAGTTGTTTAGCCTGCTATAAAACAACACATCACGATTAGGTACAGTTATGTTTGTTCGTTTGTTTTTTCACTTGTGTATCTAACCGATAACTTTCTTTTCTCAGAAAACGAATATACTTAAGAACAATGATATATCTATAGCAAAATATAATCCTGCTTAAAAACATGAATATTTTTTTGACTCTCTGATATCTCATGGTTACCACTGGCGAGAGAGGGTATGTAGAGAAGTAAAATTTACTAAAGATATTACGGATTCCGATACAAAGTACAGGTCATTACCATGATGTTGAAATAATTAGACTGTAGCCTTCTGATTCACCTGTCATTCCAGTGACCCAGATTCGACCCTGTCCGTTTTCAGAATCCGTCCTGGGAATAAAGACGCGTAAGAATATTCAATGAAAAGGTCAGCGGCTACTTCTGAAAATATCGTCTTTCGTGGCGGGACAGAAGCTTTCTCTTCTAATAAATGGATATTGAAGTGAATCAAGATATTGTTTGTATTCTTTAATCGAGCTATCACGTTTGCCCCCCGCTCGTCAAAACCCATATTCAAGGAAGATTTCAATATGCATGCATAACTTTAACCCTGATGTTGTTATTATTATTTTAATTTTTATGTAGGAGTATGTAGAGATTATGGAACTGTGACGCCATATAAGTGAGATGCGTAATTACTTGAAGAGATGTGATGGTGGTTGTCTGCTCTGTATTAGAAAATACTAACCCCGGACAATTATCCCAAGGACAACAACTGACTAGGACAGTTACCCCTAAACAATTATCCCGAAAAAAAATGAACGATTGGACAACTACGTACTAGGACAATTATCCTACTACTATGATTAAATTCGCCCAGACAACTACCTCCGGACAATTATCCCAAGGACAAAAACCGACTAGCACAGTTACCCCTAAACAATTGCTCCGAAATTACAAACCTCGGGACAACTACGTACTAGGATAATTATCCCTCAGAAATCTACTATGATTCAATTACAATAAAAACAAAAAATTGCAACTTTTGAAGTCACAATTTCATTTGTTGCAACATATTTTTCTTTGGTGTTTCCAAGAGTGTCCCTATGAAAGGTTTTTTTAAAAAAGGAGTTAGGCTGGAAGTTCCCATTTGAATTGTGAAGCACATGTTTCACCACAGCGACCTGTTTCTTGCAATCTTCAATATAGCTCAAGTCCTTCTTCAAAAGTAAGGTCGTTGTACGTTTGTGACGAATGTCGTCCTGCGCAGTTAGATAATACAAGTTTTAAAAAATTACGAATATTTTTATCACAAACATGATACAAATTTGTAGTAATGAAACTTGCAGACTTATTTCTGGTGCTTCAAGGTTAATTCATTAAAAGTGAATTCGAGAAATGAGGACACACCCTGTCTATAAACTACAAAAGTAAGACTAGGTTCCTTTTCCCCCGAAGACTCTAACCTTGCAATCGAAGACAGTGAATGCAGGCTGACAGCTGAGGGAGGATCGATTCATTGTATCTTGAATTGCGTTCACCTCATCCCACCAACCACACGCCTCAAAGATAGTGTGGACGTCTCGTGTTACTCTATTATCACAGCTGAAGTAATTGGCTGTAGTCGCTTTGCCGTGATTCAAGCGAAAACGAGAAAAGAAGTGACCAACTTAAAATGGACTTGATGTTGATCATGATTGATTGATTGATTGATTGATTCATGGGTTTATTTGTCGATTTATTGATTAATATCATTAGCTTGTTACCAGTTAATTTGCATCTTATGGTAAATGGGATATTCCACTTACTATAACAAACTCTAGTAGTTTGGTTGCATACATTTTATTTATTTCAAAGGTTCTGATGAGTATTATGGTGTTCCGCAAGGCTCCTTAGTCGGGTCTTTGCTTTTTTTTCTACATCTGACTGAAATATGTCATTTATTTTTGTCACTTTCATAATTTTATGAATGCGTAATTGGCATACCCCAATAATCTCTCTTCGTTTGGAATTTAAGAGTCGCAACTAATTATTTGAAAAACAATATTTATAACAAAAGAAAAGAATGAAAAGAAAATTTCACAACTGAAATTGGCTCAAATGACATCCTCCTGATCCAAGTGTTTAGCAAACGGATGGTATGAACTTATTGTCCGACCTTGGACTGACGTGGACTAATTTTGCTTGTTCATACATCGACTGGTTAATGGATATCATGCAATTATTAATGAATGATTCATAGTTTATTCCATGAGTTGTTCAAAAAGGAATTGTAATGTCTTCTTTGTAGTTATTCTACTATCTTTCTGTCATTTGCTGGATGCAATATCTATCATGATTATGAACCAATTATTCTACCAACGTCGTCCCTTTTAAATGGCTTCTTTTTACAAGTCATATTTTTTATGTTACTGGCAGCCTTATTGATACGTTTAATTTCATTCTTCCACTTACGACTATTATTTCTTATCAGACCAGAACCTCATTTAATTTGCACATTGAAACCCCAAGGTCTTGTTCATCGATCCGTACGACATTCCCCATTTAAAAAATCTTTATCTCATGATATATTCGCACATACCATACATATAAAAATGCCTTTTTGGAGACGCAGGAAATGGTTTCTTCCGCTCTCTCTTGTCTGTTACATACAATACATGAGTTTTCTGATTAACCACACGCTAAATACGAATGTATGAAATAGTAGGCAATATTAAGATGCTATAATTATCTCTATTTACTATTTACTGTAATACATGTGCAACCAGTATGTATGTATGTGTAACGCAGTATTTAAGTATGTACCTATATTACGTAAATGCTTATGATCTAATGAAGTCTACCATTTTTGAGAATGAGCATCTGAAGCTTTTGAATTAGTTATGACGAGGTTGTTATTTAATCGAATAAAGCCCTATGTTCCGACGCAACGATTTAATATACAAATAAGCACTGCCTCAAGACAATCTAGTTGAATATAAGAGGAAGAGGCGACCACGGTAGTGTATTTCCCAAGGGACGCTGATAAGGATTTTAAAAATGAATTTGTACACGTTGAAGAAATATTTTGAAGAAAAAAAGTTTTATCCAGACCAGGAGATCTGGGGGAGGGGACTGTTTTGGTCATTGGATCCGCCTCTGTAATTCTGAATGTTATAAGTGTGACTCTTCTTCTTTTGTCAGAAAAATTTTTAAGTACTATGAAGCCCGTCGAGAGTGATGTGCATGTACATCAGCGAGCTGGAAGAGAGATGAGGAGTAAAACTAGAATAAGCGAAGAGTATTTTATGCCATTTCAGATGACCTTGCCATCCGATATCCCTTCGCTGTTTTGAAGATCATATCGAAGAAAATTGGAGATCAAATTGTGACAGGATCAAAGACCTTGCATACCTCTCCTATAATAATTATGTACAAACAAGAGATTGATGTTTCTTCGCGCTAAAATTTGGTGGCGGTTAGAATGGAAGTACCGCTTATACAAGTGCTGTGGTACACTCTTAAAATGTTGGGTAAATTTAGTTGGGTAACTGCTGGTTGGTTAAAAATATTCCCAATTCTGGGCTATTATTAACCAACTGGACACTCGAGTGGTGTAACCAATATTGGTCAATACTTTTTACCTAAATATTGGGCATATATTTACCAACAGTATTTGGTAATTATGGGTTGGGTACTTGTTGCCCTGTAGTTGTGTAATTTTGTCACATTTCCTTTGCCAGTTGGGTAAATTTTGTTGGGTAACTGATGGTTGGTTAGAAATTCGCTTTTGCCCAACTTGTGGTAAATATTTTTACCCAATATTGGGGAAAACACTTATATGAATATTCATGAATTTTTAGTAGCGTATGGTTTGGGGTGGCCCGATTTACTAACTGTCACCGAATGTATAAAAAAATATAAGGGGTATATAAGAGCTTGCACTAGTTTGCACTAACTGGATAGGATAGGACTAGGATAGGATAGGTTAAGATATAGGATAGGATAGCTTAAAATAGGATAGGTTAGGATTGATTAGGTTAAGACCCAGAAGGACGTAACAAGCAGATTTCATTTTTTTTACCTAGGTTGGAGGAAAAAGGAAACAATAAATTGGGCAGCTGAATTTGCCCAACCACATGATATTTGTTACCAAACAGCTGAACAAATAGAGGGTTGGGCAATCCTATTGGGTAAGATTGGTTGGGCAATAATTACCCAACTGAGAATATAACCAACAGTTGGGCAATTGTAGAGTTGGGTAAAATCTAATGGGTCACCAACTGATGGGCAATTTAATTTGCCCAACAACATAGTAAATGGATTGCCCAACATCAGTTGGGCAAATTTTAACCAAAAGTTGTGTGGACAGTATGTTGCCCAGTGTTGGTTAAAAATTGGGCATTTTTTGCCCAACTTTTTTAAGAGTGTAGAACCAGGTTGGTGGAGGGCTGGGGCGGAGGGGCACTTCGTATTCCGTTTGAAATTTCATTGTCTTGCCTACATCGCACTTGGGTTTGGGATGTCGTTAGATGGGGAAGGGTTTCGTGATAATGACACTACCATTAAAAAATCTGTCCTCATTCATTTGGAATTTTCGAGCCTTCTCACGGATAAATTAGAAACATTGATGAACTTTTTTTTGGGGGGGGGGTGTTTTCGCTGTGTAATTTTTTGGCTATTTTGGTGCAACATTCCTATTCAAAATGATCCAGCGATACCCCTGATTAGAGCTAATGTTTTAGCTGACTTAGCCTCAAGATTTTTCAAGTTGGCGTGATTGAAGTGTTGGCAGCTTGACACCTTCATCCGAGTTTACGATACACAGACCACAAGACGTGAAGCAGCCGCCCCGCTTTGTGCAGCAAGTTAACCGCGCCGTACTGCTTCATCATATGCCAAATACAATGAAATATGAAGCAGAAATGCTTCATATTTGGCATATGATGAAGCATAAGTTAGGCTTAGCTGGTAGTGTTACGTACATGTGGGTAACAGCCATTATGTAGCTTCAATGTATTTAAAAAGTGAGTCACAGTGTTCAACCGTGCTAACCGCGACCGCGAACGTTTCGACCGCGTCAGTGCGTTATCGTATGTAAAGCGCAACTATATGAAATTAGATATCAGTGTGTATGATCATAACGCTTGTCAGTAGGAAGGCCTAGGTTCTGTTTAGATATGAGTATGAAGATAAAGTTAGCCCACAGGGAGAGAGGGAGAGACAGAGAGAGAGAGAGACACAGAGAGACACAGAGAGACACAGAGAGACACAGAGAGACACAGAGAGAGACAGAGAGAGAGAGAGAGAGAGAGAAGAGGGAGAGGGAGAGAGTAAGGGAGAGAGAGAAGAAGAAGAAACATAAAGAAAGAAAAAGGGGGAATGGCTGAGAGATATAGATATTGAAAGAGTAAAAACGACAGAAGAAAATTAGGTCGACTTAATATAAAGCAAGAAAGAAGAGGGGAAGATTGATAGAGAGAAAGAGAGCAAGAGAGAGAGAGAGAGAGGAGGGTGGGATTGGGCAAATTATTATTATGGTGATAGGAAGAAAGAGAGATATTTTTTTTTCAAATGTGGAGAGTGAGGCCTGGAGAAATAGAGAAGGGTATTAATTGGATCGAAGGTTTCCCTTCGCCCCAGTTGCCCCTTCTGCATTATACCCATCCTCCCAACTGTGGAGCAATTCCAAGTGAAGCCCTGTTTAGACGCCTCTCCTTAGCAAGATGTCAAGCTTTCTGACACCTTCTAATATCTCCGCGACCATTTTGCGACCATCTCTAAACAAAGCTTCTCCGTCTCTCGTTTCATCTCGTTCGCCTACCTCGGTTCGGCCGGTTGGTTAAGTGGCTTTACACGGCGGCTTCAATTACACGATGGATTTCGTCCGCTCCTAACCTCATTCGCATTTCTTTTCCGTTACTGTTGCTTTTTTTTTCTCTCTCCCCCTTTTTTTTCCTCTGTTTTCTGTAGACATCAAGCTATTATTTTTTTCTCATTAGGCGCCATCTTGACCCTGCGGAAGGAAGAAAATGGTGCAATAATTAGGAGCTTTGAATATATACACTCTAAATGTAATGGAGTGAATTTGCCGCTCGACGAACTCGAAGAACTTTCACTCCAAATTGAGTGGTAAAGCACTCCCTTTTGAGTGAGCATGCCGATATTCCTTCATCAGCCGTCTCACTCACTGACAGAGCGAGCCTGTGTTCCGCTCAATATCGTGTGCAAACTGAAGTATTTTCACTCGTGAGCAACGAGTGGCGCAAGGCAACCAATGACAAACCCCTTAAAATTCATTGTTAGTGTCATTTCTTTGTTGTGAACAAAACTACAGGCACCACTCTTGAAAAAAGAGTTGTTAATACTCTAACGAACCGAGCATGAATATTTATGAGTGACCGCAAATCGGTCACAACGTGCAAACCAATAGAGATTACAACGTATCGGTGTTTGGGCTTCAGGCAGGAAAATTAAGATAATTCGCATATTTAAATGATATGGTTTTGTAATGACTCATTTTGATAGATAATTTCTTGATAAAGTTGTCTTGCCGAGAATCAGTGTTACATTCGATAATTCCGTCGGGATTATGTTGCTTTAATTAAAGTGTTAGTTTACTAATTGCATGAAGCTACAAACCATTATGGATAGATAGCGTATAGTACATCCCTAAGTGATAGGATTGTGTGCTTCAGATTAGCCATCTCACTGTATTCGCCCCCATCATGACCCGATGGATCTCACCGAGGTTTCATGTGGCATTTACTCTGCCGCCTATGGTCTATTCATGCTGATCGATTGCCATTGACGGATGAGTGATTTCTGGTAAGCCTGGTTGTGTGCAGTAACTGACGTTGGTGATTGTCCAGTGCCGGTAACTCCAGCCATCAGCAGCGGTCATCCATTTTGACCGGACGGACGGGGAGCTCGGCCAGGCACGGGGGCATCCTGACAAGATAGCCGTATCAGCCGGCGTGGCTGACCGTGCCCGTCACAGTTCTCTTGAGACCGAGTTTGATAGTTTCACTCAGGAAGAAGTGAATTATCTCCACTCTGTCCACATGAGTGATAAAATTTTCAGTCTTTAAAGGATTTGTGTTTCACTCTTTTCTGAGTGAAATAGTGACCACTCTTTTTTTCACTCGAAAAAGGGTTGTCCCTCATTTAACTCCTTGTGAGAGTGGAATTTCACTCTCTTTAGAGTGCTTATTCACTCTATTACATTTAGAGTATATATATATTATATATATATATATATATTATATATATATATATATATATATATATATATATATATATATATATATATATGTATATTGGAGTGTGCAGAAATGGGAGAGGGAAGAGGGGAGAGGGGGAATTCAAAAAGAAAATAGAATTAAAGAAATAATTACGTATAAGTAATTTTAAAAAAAAACTTATGCTCTTAATTAGCTGATACAGTAAAATTTGATATTACACATTGTTAATCCAATCCGAATGGTAAACACTGGAATATCCAACGTCTACCAATATAACTCACTTTGAATTTATTAGTAAAATTATAGCATGCGTATATCCTGAGGCACACTGTTATAAATGGTAATTCGTAAGATGACAAATAATGGCCACTACTTTCCTTGTGAATTTTGCGGGTACTACAAAATTACTTGTCATAATTATGAAGATAGATGAATCTTTCTTCTACCTCCTTTTTAATTTGTTCTAAATGAACTGGCAGAGCGATTCTCCTTTGTTGTTGTTTTTTATTTTCTTATTTCTAAATACATCCTAATTTAGTATTTTTAAACTGGACTCCCTGAACTGATTCTTTTTAGTCTTGTCTCCTTTACTTTTTGACAATTGTTTTACGATTCAGGAAATCAGCCACCTCTTACAAGCTACGCTTTTTGGCTGGTTTCCTCTCATTTCTCCTCAATTTTTGGTTTGTCTATTACGAAATTTAAATTGTTAAGTTGAGGTTTACTATCCAATGTGTATACTGTTATGTATTTCTCTACTATGAATATATTATTTCATTTGTATTTTGTTATATTGAGAAATGAGAAATAAATAAGAAAAAAAAACAATAATAAATAAAATCATAACAAATGTATAGAAGTATATTTTCAATCCCAAATCATTGCAAGCTTCATACTGTTCTTCCATCCATTAAATAACTTTTGAGAGAGCCGTTGATTAATACAATTCAATCGTGGACAGGGCAAGGAGAAGGAAAAGGTAAAAGAGCCAATTAAAGCAGAATTAATAGCACGTAAATACTAATGTGTGTTGTTAATGGGTGATTGTGACGTCAGAGAGAACACCATCAAATTTAATGAAAATCAGAGGCGTGCTTTTGATACATGAGAGTAGTAACATGACTATTATTAACCCGTAGACTACGGGAACCGGGTGGCTCCTGTATTAAACCTATGAGAGTTAAAGAATTCAGTAGTCAACGGGTTAAGTATGTGGCTTCATGTGGGCCTGGGAGGCAGGGGAAAAGCGAACTGAATCACTGTGACCTTGGGGTCTCTCCTCCTGGTACACCGGGGTTCCCTCTATATACTCTTGTACGAATAGTGCAGAGGGTTCTTCATATGCAAAGGTGGTGACAACGAATGCTTCAGTCATCCGTCTGGGTTGGATCCGAACCCATGGTCTTTGGTTCGACAGGAAGACGCTTTACCGACTGAGCCAACTCGCCTCCTGATATAAATGGGTATAACAGGAATGAGATGATATGACCCCCAAAATAGAT
Source organism: Heliocidaris tuberculata (assembly GCA_025618425.1). Classification (NCBI taxonomy): domain Eukaryota; kingdom Metazoa; phylum Echinodermata; class Echinoidea; order Camarodonta; family Echinometridae; genus Heliocidaris; species Heliocidaris tuberculata. The sequence continues at coordinate 9,189,725 of CM046851.1, forward strand.
TCCTTGTTGCGATCTAGTGATCTAAAATACCTATTTTTTCTTTCTTTCTTTTGTGATTCCTAATGAATTTTTAAGAAAGTACATTATACAGAAACAGCTTATTAGAATTCATTCAAAAGATCATCACTTTTCCTTTATTTTCAAGACTTGTATCTTAATATCATATTATTCTGGCAATTCAAAAGGAGTACTTTATACTTGATGTTGTCGAAAATATCAATTTTTAATCTAAATGCCTATTTTTCAGATGACATCTGCAATAAAAGTATATCTTGAAGGATTAATGATTAATTTGTTGATGTATCATGAAACGTATATACGTAGGTTAAGAGTTTAGAGTAAAGTACGATAAGTAAGAAATATGTTTCTATTTCATTGATACGTAGTTCCAGTCTTTTGTCGGTTCTTATACCATATATATATATATATATATATATATATATATATATATATATATATATATATATATATAGGTTTCAAGCATAGGTTTTTTATTTATGAATACTCCCTAGAGATTGTGATAGAAATATTGTATTCGTTTTATTCATTTACATTTTTACTGTTGACTATAATCATAAAAGTAGTTTGGTATAGCGCGTTTAGGAAAAGGGGAAAATAGTTGCCAGCAAACGTATATACATGTCTTATGAGATATATGTTCAGAAAGTTCCATGATTTTCACATCATTTTGCAAAGATGCTGGAAACAAATTACCATGGAGCTTCAAAGCGAATATTATACAAAACATGTGCAAAACATAACTGACTTATTAACAATAATGGGCTACAAAAGGTTGAGATTGAATTTTTGTTGTCTTAATCAAATTTAATCAAAAATAAATGGGCGTAACGAAGCATAGCGAACATACATCAGAAATATGTTGAGTTTGTTTCCTGATGCTCTCAATGTGGCTTCAAGGCTTATATCAGATAAAATAGGTGCAAACCATAGTTGACATGTGAATAATGATATAAAAAGCATGTGATAATAACAATAATGAAAATGCTAATGATAACAATAATGCAGGTTGAGATACAATGTGCGTTTTCTTAATAATCGAATTGAACAAAAACAAAGAGGCAAATCGAAGCATAGCAAACAAGTATCAAAAATATATCGAGTTTTTAAAATGATTCTCATTGATCACCTTGCAAATGTTAAAAACAAATAACCGTATGGCTCCAAGGCTAATTCCAGATAATATAAGTGCAAAACCTTATTGAATCGTGAGTGATAATATCTTTCACAAAGTTGACAAGGTTGAGAAGGTTGAGATACAATATTTTTATTCATTTTTAATCTACCAAAAAATAAAAAGCATAATGTTGACGTTATACATTTTTTAGCACTTCCATATTGAAGTGCCATATCATTTCATACAGACTGGATATATTTAAATTTTTGTATCATCCTGAGTATTATACATATGCAATAATATAATCTTTTTCATTATCGTATTTGATAATGCCATAACTTTAATAACTTAGTGAAATACCGTCATGACCGTGGTATATTACATTTCCCCCAAGTGTTATTCTTATATTTGTATTTCTATATTTAATTCATACTGTTATCTATATACTAAACATTACATTGTAAATGTATTATTATACTTTATGTTTATATGATATTTATGTATGAGTAAACGTCAGTGCAGCACCTCAAAAAAGTGAGTAAACCCGTCACAAAATCATATAAATAATTCAATGTAACTTTGTAAGTAACTTCATTAAGGACAGAAACTCAAAGTTTCCAGTCTCTCTCTCTCTCTCTCTCTCTCTCTCTCTCTCTCTCTCTTTCTGTATATGGATGTGTGTGCGTGTGTGTGCGCGTGTGCGTGCATGTGTGTGTGTCTGTGCGTGCTTGTGTGGGTGATCTTACATAGATTCAGTTGTGGGGTACAGAGAACAATAGAGCACAAGGATGGTCTTTATTCTGTCATGCTTGTGGGGTACAAAATACAATAGGAGAAGTGCTTCATGCTGGGTACAAAATACAATATGAGGAAACAATATAGTTCCCCCAAAATCAATGTGTGTGAGGGTGTGTGCTTGTGGGTGTGTGTGTGTGTGTGACCTTTCTGTTTGAATTTTTTTCTTAGCTTCTGATGTTTTGTTGAACTACTTTTTCCATTTATTTGCATGCGACTAGCAATGCTCATTTGACTTATACTAGATATTGAAATCACTTTACCCATGTTAACATTGATTCTATGTATCTATTTACTTTCGTGTAAAGGGGAAATGACTCCCGTTCTAATTTCCTTCCAACCCCGAAGCTCCGCCATTGACTCTAATGTCGTCTGTCCAATTAACCGGCGCGTTCTATAATCCATAATATAACTCATCGACTGTTGATTGTTTTCCTGCGTGAGCTGCATAGGCCCCTGCAAGATTGATAATTATGCAAGTGTTCCCCGTACTTTTGTGTACCCCATGATAAAAACACTTGGACGAGGTGGTTGTAAAAAGACACTGCCTCGAGTCCTTAACAGGCTATTGGTATATGCACTTGATTGCAGATGTCCAAGCAATATAGTCAAGTCGATGTTAATCATTAGTTTCATAAACTGGGTCTATTGTGGCAGATATTTCCTGTATTTGAACTTTAATATTCCACTGTCAGGCACTTGGCTAATTTGATGTTTTTTTTAGTCTGTAATACTAAGAAAGAATCTTAAAGTTTCAAAGATCGAATTTAAAGTTGAGTTCTAGTCATGCAGTTACATTGTGAAAAAAACTGCCTCAAAGCAATTGGGAAAGGTCAATCATGTCTACATACGAATTAGTGTATACTGTGAGGTTTTGGAATCATCAAAATGTTAAGAAATTGACCCAGTCTTCCTGAAAAGAACATGCACTGTACACAGAAAATGGTATAAGGGACTGCACACACATGTGTGATGAATGTTCGGCCCAAACACTTTAACAAATATTTCTCATCATATTTCGAAAAGGGCATTGGAGGAAAAATTCTTTTCAGGGGACTTTTCTACTATGATTCTCTTCCGAACTGAAATAAACCATGTAAACGGAATGATAAAGATCACAGATTCTCTTTTACCTTCCCAGAATCCAACCTTCTTTTTAAGATCAGGGGAGCGTTTCATCAAGTGTTTTGTCAGTGATTTTTACCGACAACTGTTATAAGCTACTGAAATCTGATTGGCTGAGAGCGAATTTGTCGGTAAAAATCACTGACAAAACGCTTGATGAAACGCTCCCCTGTATAATGATTGACATTTAAATCCAAACTGGAGGGATGTGGACGTCCAACATTAGACCCACACGTGTTTCCGGACAGCTTGATTATCCGGACAAATCATTTTTGTAAACAGTAAATCGAACAAGTTTGTATTCAATATTTACTACATCTATCAAATAATATGTCGACAATAAATGGCGATTATAAGAATATGATAGATATTGCTACTCGAGTATATTTTTAGTAAAATCCAACGGCGAACGTTACTCCTTTACTTTTGCTTAAGTGTCAGGACAAAAAACCCTCATCATGTTTTCGAGAGAGCCTATGCCATGACTACTAAAAATGCCGGTCCTAGTCACGTGACAAGGATCATGACTTGATATATGTTTCTGGAAACTTTTTCTTGACATTTTGTTGCCGTATTTCAAAACCTAATTCCGCTTGATGAATATTTTTAGCACATTTGGTTTGCCCCCGCCCCCCCCCCCCCCACTCCTTTTAAAATGTCTTGGCAAGCCCAGAGTAGAGCCGTTAATGAGTGTTATACTCACGTACATTTCCGAGTACAAGAAAAGGAAACGCCACATATAGCTTGTCCGTGAGCTGTTTCCATTCATAAGGATGGGTAGATCGAGAAATAAAAAAACTAAAAGAAAAGAAAACGTCATGGAGCTTGTCTGTACGTGGCCTGTTTCCATTGATAAATACTGGTAGATCAAGAAAGGATAACCAGTCTCTATAAGAGTCGGCATGGCTTTTTTTTTTTTTCGCTTGCTAATACCTAAGTACCTCGATCAATTTTTCGGAAACATAGTCTTCGGAATTGGTACTGCTTGGATTTCGCTCAGTGACATAGGTTAAGAGAATTCTCAGGGATAGTGATTCGGAAGGAGAGAGAGAGAGAAAAAAAAAGAAAAGAAAGGGGGAGTGGATAAATCGAAAGAGGGGGGGGGGGAGATGATGAGGGATGGACCTAACCGAGGAGGGAAATTAATGACGCATATTTTTTTTTTTAACACAAATGATCGTTTCGTTTACTTTATTATAGGTTTTTCGAGATGCATTTGACATGAGTAAATGGATAGGACAGATAAAGGCGGAGATAAAAGCATGGAGAGAAGGAGAGAGAGGGGAAGAGGGGGGAGCGAGAGAGGAGGAGGGAAAGAGAGAGGGGCAGAGTGAGAGAGAGAGAGAGAGAGAGAGAGAGAGAGAGAGAGAGAAGGGTGTGCTAGACTTGGATCGATCAAGGTCACGTGACAATAATAGAAAATGAAAGCATAATTTTCTCAAATTACAATCTACATTAGGTTTTACTGGACATGCTGAATGCCATTTCTTATACCGTACTGTACAAATGTTATGATCTAAAAATATAACCTGTCAATGTTTTAAAGTTCTTAGGAACCGACTGGCAATAAGCCTAAGAGCTTTTACGGGCCATCTTGTCAAATTACATATATATAGTTATTGTTAACAGGTTAATGTGTTATACTTTACAAATCATATCAACGTATAAACATGTACATTAAAAAATGGACAGACATAGAAAGAGTTAATAACTTATGTATACATAAAAGGCTTAGTGGCTACAACTACAATTAAATGCGAAGAAGAGAGTGCATTAATTTAAAAGGGTCAAATCATGAGATTGGGGAAAACATAATTGTCTGAGAAAGGATTAAATTATTTGACAGTTGTCTGTGGATTTGGATCTCTTATTTCATTAGGAAGGTTTTCTATTTACACGAGAGAGACTATATGATTGTTGTTTAGAGATACGTTAGTAAAGTCGCCGTGTTTTTTTTTTTTTTTTTGTTTGTTTGTTTGTTTGTTTGTTTTGTGTTTTTTTTTGTGTGTGTGTGTGTTTTTTTTTTCTTTTAGAATAAAAGCCATGTAGAGTGCTATGGCAAGAGTCACCATAGCACAGTTTTTTAAATGTTAATCTTGTTTCATGCAGACTAATACCAAGTAGCCATGCCCTTGGTGTTTTGATTATTTGATGTGGAATCAGAAAAACAAAACAAAACAAAACAACCCGAAACAAAGGAGAAGAAAATTTCATTTACATAATGACCAGAATATTCAGAACATAATATTTCACTTGTATTGCTTATTACTAAAATAAAATTACAGCAGCTTAGAATTAGAATCTAGTTATTTTTCAATTAAACTCAGTGACTCTTGCAAAAGATATAATAAAGGTTAACCACGACTGAGAAAGATAGAGGGAAGTAGAGAGAGAGAGAGAGAGAGAGGAGGGGGTGAGGACGTAACGTAAGAGAAATAGACACATAAGTAATTATTTTGTTGCTTATAATACTACACATGATAGATGTATGTTCAACGAAATGGAAATACAGGTGATTTTATAGGCTGATAGAGGAAGGGAGTTTTTGAGGAAAATCATATGAAAGAGCAGATGAGGAAGGTAGAATAGATAACAAGAAAGCAGAGTAGAGTAAGATGAAGAGAGAGAGAGAGGGGGGGGGGGGGGGGGGGGGGGGGGGGGGGGGAGAGAAAGGGAAGGTGGGGGGTAATAATGGTTTAAGGGCTTGTGAGAATATAAGCATATATCAATTTGGGAAAGGGAATGTAAGTCACACACAAACACGACGTGGGAGTGGTACAAAAGGCTGTATCAATATTTTCTTTGTCAAGGGTATAAATATCAAGAGGAAAGAAAATGCTAAAACAGGATAAAGATGATAGAGGTGGCGACTAAGGCACGGGCAATGTCCCTTTAAGTTCCACCTGTCGCTGTGTTAATGAAAATCTTTGCCTCTTGAAGAGGAGAGTACTCGAGGACGATAGCTTGACATTTCATTGACATCAAGAAGAAAACAATCAATTACACACGAAGAGAAGCAAATCGGAATGAATTGAACGCTCTGTATAGGTACTCTATCATCGTTGTGACGTAGCCATGGGGGTATGGCACAAGCTCCCCTCCCTCATGGTGCCACATCCCCCATGATAAAAACTGGATAAAAAACAAAATACTTGGTAGAGAACAACACAGATAAAGAGAGAGACAGAGAGAGAGAGAGAGAGAGAGAGAGAGAGAGAGAAAGAGACAGCGAGAGAGAGAGGCAGACAGACGGGGGGGGGGGGTGGAAAAAAATGTAGGAAAATCTCATCATGAACCCCGAACATCTTCGCATTTGATCAATCTTGATTTTAAGCCCGGTACGCCCCCCCCCCCCACCCCCTTGAATGAACCAATTTTTCTCCACTTATTGCATTCCTCTAAGCCTACCTTATTTCCAATTAAAACTGCATTTTAGAGAGAGAGGGGGGAAATGTTTTTTAAATTGATTTCTTTCCTAATTTTGTCCTTTTTAGGGGGACATTAATCTATAGTTTTTAGCTCTATCATAAAATGTACACTCAGTTTAATGTCCTTGCCCTTGCCATAAAATAATGATGACAATCACAATTAAGGTTTTTTTTTTAAATGACGACGGAGAATAACTTATGAAAAATATCAATAAATACCAATCTATTGGAGTTTTAAACTAAATTTAAATATGGTTGAATGTCTTTTTTATTCCACATTTAGCATGATTGATTCCAAAGGCTAAATTAATGAGTTACGAAATGAATAATTTATATGGCCATCTATAATCAATTATGTCAGTAGCGAGTCTATATTCAGAATACAACGTCAATATCATTTTAGGTACGTTATAAAATGAATATTACATAGTGTGTATACAAGCAACATTTCACGCGAAAAGAGTTTTACAATAGAATGTGAATTTAATGTTGGCATGTAGTGGCTAATATATTATATTCGAAAAATCGATAGCCAATGTAAGGCGGATTTTTAATAAACATAGTTTCGGTGCTTTATGGATTATTCTTTTTAAAATTCCTACTAAAAAGTGCAGTCATTAATATACTTTAAAGGAACATTTTAAGACGAAGTTTTGAATAATGTGCGTTTCCTTTACTAGTCAATTTTAAGATGTTTTGTGGTAGTCACATATTTACAGCATTGAGTTTATTTTTGGAATTACTAGTACTATTATTGTTGTTTTCAGTAGTAGCAGTAGTAGTAGTAGTAGTAGTAGTAGTAGTAGTAGTAGTAGTAGTAGTAGTAGTAGTAGTAGTAGTAGTAGTAGTGGTAGGTAGTAGTAGTAGTGGTAGTAGTAGTAGTAGTGGTAGTAGTAGTAGTAGTAGTAGTAGTAGTAGTAGTAGTAGTAGTAGTAGTAGTAGTAGTAGTAGTAGTATGATTATTCGTTATTTTTTATTAGTCGACGCTAAAGATGTTTAATGCTGCCGCATATTTCAATTTGAATGTTATTTATTTCCGTCATTCCTCCCGAGATAAGACCATTTTAATCACCCCTGCATCTATCTAGTCAATGTAACAGCTTAAAGGAAAAATGATAATCGTCGCTATTAAATAAAGCATGTAATTTAAGACCACGTGTTCAACTAATTTCACGGCGCAAAGGATTCCATTGTGTCCATTTTAGACGCACTTTCAACGAACTTGGATATCAATTAAAACCCGTCTCCCAGAGCCCGCGACACCGAAATGGCATTTTTACGAGGATCATTTCCATATTCATTACCTCGCAGTGGTATTCTATAGAATAAACCGTCGCCTTCTTCTAGCCAATCAAATCCCGTGTTTACGGCGCATGCTCTGTCACTGCGATGCTATTCTCCTCTCCCCTTCGCTCAACGCTGCATAAGGCGGACAGCGCGCAGGTGTTTCTAGGTTCGTCTCTTCTCTCCCGCAGACGGTGTTCCTCAAAGTACTTTTCTTTATACAACACAAAAGAAAAACCGTGATCGTGCTTGGTGCGGACCACCTGATCATCATCATCATCATTCCATCATTCTGATCACCCCCTTTCAAGTTGGTCTTTCCTTCGTTGGCTCATCCTCTAATATCTTGAAAATTCGCTTCCATTTCTGGCGAATTGGGAGACATTCCACCCCTGTCGGTATCTAACCCGAGTATTTGGATCCTTCTGGAGCTAACTGGGTCTTTTTCTTTGCTTTGCAAAAATTGTGAGCTTAACAATTTGGCGGGAGCGTTTGGTGTTCCACCAAAGTTCTGAGTCTTATCCGAAGTGGTGTTCGCAATCCGATACAACTCTTACACCATTTAGTGGAATTTCTGCATGATAAGGTAAAATTGCATATTTTTTTTCCCGTCGAGATATTTATATGGATATTTCTTCTCGTTTTTCATGACAATGTGAGAAAGTGAGAAGGAGTGATTCGTGAGGTGAAAGAAAACGTTTTTTGATATGTACTAAATGTAACATCGTTCATTTTACGAGATTCATTACATAGTCTTAAATTCGTGTGTCGTTAGTATTTTAATATTCCATGTACGTTTATCTCAAAATAATTATGTTATTAATGTTCTGTCTTTTGATGTTCAACTTATTTTCTTGTTTGGAATGTTGTTCTGTCTGGAAACATTGACCAAAATGAAGCATGTGTGTAGATGAATTATTAAGTCGAGATTTAATATTTGAATTGGAAAGATATACATCAGTTACTGAAATGCGATTATTATCTTTATTCAAATCGTGAATTTGTCCCCCCAAATAATGTTGCAGATGTTTCCGAGAATTTACTGATTAAGATTCCATCCCCTGTGTATACATTCAAACACATTCTGTGTGAAAATACCTCTCCACTCCGGGAAAACAAGTAATAACATCGGTCTACAACTTCGAATCAACGGAACGTGAAGGAATCATTTGAAATGAAAGTAAAGGTGTATTTTTAGTTCCTACTTACGCATTCCTCTCGTAACTTTGATTCCCCCCCCCCCCCCCCCCCCCCGCTGTTAGTAAGTTTTCGTCGAAACGTCTTGGAATCGGATAAAGATGGACTTAAATTAAACTCTTGAATTTGATTTCATTGGCATGGACATGCTTCCTTTCAAATTGACAAATGGGGGAAATAAAAGGTAGAGAAACTAACGGAATACGGAAAGAAAGACCAAAAAGTTTCATTAATGATTGGAAACCTTAATTTCGTATTTGTCCTTGATTTTACACAAGGAAAAGAAATGAAAAAAAAAATAGTTGCAAAGCTCTGAAGTTTTAACAGCCATCGAAGCTTAGGCCCACTATTACTTTGTCCGAATGTCATTACTTGTGCTTTTGTGATTTTCTTAGCTTCGGATTAATAGAGAACAGTAAGTGATTCTTCTTCAGAGATGAAAAGATATATGAAAAGTCATGACGAAATTGTTTTGCGTAATCAGATAACTAGTAAACACTCCAACATGTTTCTCATTACCTCTTTCTTTCAACATTTTGTCTTAGTACCAAAGGTCATGCCTGCTTCAAATGGGCATTTTTTCTGTATCCTTTCACAACTGCCGATAATTACATTAGACTATTGCAATTTACTGCCGACAAACTAAACTAAACTGCTAACAAAACCAAAAATTATAATTACAAGTGCATATAACTAAATTAAGGGGCCATCACAAAGAATATTCATCCAGGCTTTTAATGAAAACCAACATACTACCGAACCGGTGAGATGGGGAAGGGTGATGAGGTGTTGTATACTCAAAATTAATTATGATCAGCGCTTTTCGTGTCACTTCATCAACGTGTAATGAAGCAAGATATCTAATGCGATTACAGGTCGATGGTCAGAACAGAGAGAAAAAAAAAGCCCCGGTAATTTCCCCCCTTCGAAATGCTTCGAGGAATAATATGGAAGATCTCTTACAGATCCGATTTCCTGGACGACTGCGCATTCGTTCTCCTTGTGGATATCGTTGTTGCGAATTCCAACGCGAGGAGGTGTCGATGAAAATAATCGATTACCCCCCCCCCCCCCACCCCGACCTCTTGTCACAACTAAAATATGTAATTGCTTTTAATACATGTAATATGCCTCTGTCTGTGTTCTCTAACAGGGTGGCTGCAAAATATGCTTTTAGTTGTACATGTTGTACATTACAGCATAAGACAATCGATAGTTCTAGCGATTACAATGCAACGGCAATTTATTATAGTTTCAATTAGTGTTTTTGCATATGGATTTTTATGCAAATGCTGTTTAAAAAAAACCGCATTGGTTGTTAGATCAGCGAACAGGAATTGATAATGTTATTTAAAAATAAGTACCGTCGGGACACTTTTAGGATGCAGGAATGGCGGTGAGGTGATGCTCCTAGCAGCGATTTGCACTGTCAAGACTCTGAATGACACTTTTGGATGATGACAATCTTTAGAACACTAGAGAAAATACCACGTCACTAGACAGGGAAAAGCAAGCTCCATCATGTCATGCGAATTTAATCGCGTTCTTACTCCCAAAATCAACGCAGTATTTTGAAGGAAAAAGAAAGTAAGTAAATGCTTAATTGATCATTGTGATTATATCCTGCTAAAAACTGAGCCTTGTCTTACGAATTGATTAAATTACCTGAGACAGGGCGAATATAAAGTAATAATGATTGCATCATTAATACCGATGTAGATTCATAAAGTTAATTTAAACCAGTAATGACATTGGAAGATTAATCGTCAAATGTCATTAATGATTCTTGGAAACAACACGAACAAGGCGAGGATAATAATAAAAACAATCTAAAATTGATTGTACTGAACTTGGGGTAATTATGAGACTCAGTAAGGAGTAACTGAGGGGACGAAAGAAAACTGCATTATTCCTTTATCAATTTGCTTGTTTAAGACACTTACGCGTATATGATTAAAGAGCAAATGTGACAGACGCATTATCGTAAATTCATGGATAGTATAAGTTGGAGATAAGTATTAAAGTATGCAACCTCCATTTCATTCTGTCAGTAATCATCCGTCATTCTCTATAAGCTGACAGGACGGACGATGAAACATATTGACACCTACCTGGCTTGGGATAATTCATATTCCAAAAAAATATTCTCTTTCTTTTTCTTTCATTGTCATTAAAGGGTTATTGCGATTGGTCATCCAAAAAAAGCCCTCAGTCGAGATAATTTTTCATCATCTCGATAGATACATTTGGAGGACACATGTACATGTACGTTTACCCAAACTATTGTGAAAATATCACAACATGGAAAAAAAACCCACGAAATTCTCTTGCACGTTTAGGATTATAATTTTCATTTGAGAAAAAAGGAATGAATCTACATAGCAGCAGATTAGATGCTTAAGAGAGAGTAATTAAGCTCAAGTTTATCATTATATCATTAACATTTTTCTTCTCTGTGTGTGTATGTGTGTAATTAGGTTTTTGCAGACGTGTACCAATCAGATATGATTATTTACGTCTGGGGACCGACCTTTAACGTCACCATCCGAAAGACGTGACTCAGTTTCGAACCTGGGTCCACTGAATCAGTTTATAACTTCCACTGTAACGCCCAGTAATGTCCTACCCTAGATTAGTCTCCCAACCAGTCAATTTCTCATATTGTTTTTAACCCCTACCCCTTTCTGTGGAAAATGCCAACGCTGTAAAGGTTATTTCTTTAAATTATAATATATATGCTGAACAGATGCACATCAGGTAGACCTGGTAGAGGAAAAGGGAAATGGAACTACGGGATCCGTCCTTCTTATGCTATTCATTCACAAAAAACAGTCATATCTTGAACACTCCATCAATATTCAACCTGTATACATAAAAAGTAGCATTGGCAGTACTTTGAAGTTCACTTCATAAATGGATCTCGACTTGTTGTGTACTATGGAAGGCTCGATCATAAATGTTTATCTTTTGTCGGTGATAAAAGCGACATATCGTCCGCGGAGAAAGAGATACTCTCATCATTAAAGCTGCCCCTCTAGTACGTCAGTTAAATCGAGCGAAACAATTAGCAAAATAGACTACGTTCCTTTCAATTGGTCTAATGGATGCCGCTGCACTTGGTAACTCCGTCTCATTTCGTAAAAGTTCACTCACCGCCGCATCATCAGTCACTGCATTGCTTTCTAACCCTGACATCATACAGTTCCTGGATATTGTCAAGGCTTTGCAGTGCCCCGTCGTATTCGCTCCGTTATCAGTTAGGCAAAGTGGAGTTCGGAATCAGAGAGTTTATACCTAAAAACAGGGGGAAATGGTGCGTTGCCAATTTGCTAATGTGTTTAGCTTGGAATATCATTAGGGCGCTATAAAATGCAAAATGTTATCAATTACAAGGGGCTGGTTACGACAGGAGGGGTTGCAGACATCATAATCACCTGTAGAGTATGCAAGTCACTCTTCGGAGGATGGTGGAAGAGGGATGGGAAGGAGGGCATCTTCTATATTATCCCTCGTCGTCAGATATTACCTATGAGGTAACCATTACTATCAGTTATCCTTCACCACATTATATAAAGGCAGTACAGAGTACTATCACAACCACTGCTAATGTAACAATATGCCAAACTAGACTGAACAAAATTTATAAATAAGCTGATATCCAACGTGTATCTCTAGTATAATACTTTCAATATAATGTAAAGTGTATTCCACGTCACAACACCACTGCGTACACTGCAGCGAGTTCACGAAAGTGCGTTATCACATAAACTGATAACGTGAATTTGGGTAGCAAATAGACGCCTCTACATCATGATTTTTTTTAAAGTGTAATATGTAAGGGTTATCATCTGATGTTGAAATGAATATGTGAGCATTGTAATTATACAGTGGATGTATTAAATAAACATGATGGTCATATGAATATTGCAGAATCTGGATGACCATAGTAAAAATATATAGGTCTATACTTTGTACAAAGCATCATACCACTGTTGAACATCTATTGATGAATATTGCAATAAAGCAAATAATATCACAAGAATGGACTCTAAAAGGACCAAGATTCAGCTACATGGGCTCACACCTTATATTTTATGTTTTACAGAGTACGTTCCCTTAATGACATAAGGGTTAACTTATCCCAATTTATTACACAGCGTTACTCTGTAAAAAAAAATTAAAAATATAAAAAAAAATCGATAGATCACTGACGTCACTCCCCGGGGGAATGAAAATAGAGTGAAAGAGAGCGAAACTCCACTCTTTTCCTTTTAGAGACTACTCGATATTCACTCGATATTCACTCCTAAACAAGTGATCACTGACGTGACTCCCGGGGAGTGAAAACATAGTGAAAATTCACTCTTTTTTTTAGAGAGAGAGTATGTTTATTCAAACTAGATGGGTCTTAAAGGTACTTCATGGTATAAATTACAAAAAAAGAATTATAATTGGAAAACTATTGCGGATGTGAAAAAAGATTATATAAGTAATAATAACAATTTGGTAAGACTTTAATTTTTCGACTCGAAAAAAAAATCGGGTGATTTTCAAAATTATTATTTGACCGTTACTAGTACAAGTCATGTACTTGAGTTGATTTCTAAACAGCTCCCTCTGCGATAAAATCAAGTTTTTCATTTCTTACAAAAGAGTTGTAAAACTTGTGACCTTGAAATTTTATAGGCAGTATCTACAGGATGTCTACTAAACCTTTGCAAAGTTTCGCGGGGGGTTTGTGATGTTTGTGTAAGTCTGCGAAAGGGATGAAGTACCTTTAAGGGACATTATTTTCCCTGTAATAGATTATATTGAGGTATATAGCTCTCCCAAGGCTAATGTTTTAAACGTTTGCAATTTTGACTCACTGATGCTCCAACAACGCTCGATAATAGTCTGATAGTGGCATTACAATGTTAATTAGAATGATATGCACCATGCATGGTAAACTGCATGCGTAAGCTCTCATTGGCCTTATGCATGATAACAAAACTGCAAAAATGTGAACAATGAAAAATGATAACACTGGGTTTAGTTACAGTCTAAGCGGTAGGAGAGGGATAGATTTTGAGGAGCTTTTGTTTTTTAATTGCACAAATAGTTCATGTCTGGTGAAGAAAAAAGAAGAGGGATGAGTTGGAAATATTGCATTTGTATGAGAGTGGAATCTTGCATCCCCAAACCATCTATTCTCTTTCCTTCCAATCCGTGGTATAATAAGGGTTGGATATTCCACCCCTTCACCACCACCCCCCACTTCCTCCTAATAACACTCCATGGTAAACATGGTTAACGGGTAGGATATTGCACCCTACACCACCCCTCCTCCCTCCTTGCCTATCCTGGGTATAAGGGTTGGATTTTGTCATAGGATATTGCACCCCTAAACCACCATCTCATTCCCCTCCTGACAATCCTTAAGGATGTGTAGTTGTGGTCCATGAACTAAACCTTTCGATCGTTGAACTTGAGACGGACACATTAGAACACGTGTGAATGTTTGCTAGAGCGTTTAGGAATCGGTGGTTATGGAGCACATCTTGGGATGTAAATGTGCAGAAAGGTGGGAGATGATTATAAGGGAGATAGCTCTTCAGTTCAGTTCTGTTTTCCTTATCCCTTGAACGATAAGTAGAGAGTCGACATGAACCCAAGGGATCATGGAAAACATTTCCGTAAAGTAATCAAATTCGGTACTTATTGTTGTTTTAATCATATTGAGCATTGTGCTTGTTGAAGTTAAAGGAACGATGACCTTTAAACATTTATAAAACAAAATGAAACCAAAATTGAAATTCCCCATCGCAACAGATCACTTCCTGCTTTCTCTGGTGAATTCTTGTTTTGTAATTGGAGTCATTCTTTTGAGGTGACAGATATCATAGCTTTGGCAATATCAGAGGTGTTGAAAATATGTATATTATGGCAAACTTATTTCATTGTTTACTTTACAATTTTATTTCATCACTTACTGTTGAGTGACAACTTTGAAAAAAGTGCAGAAGGTACAATTATTCAGAAAGGAATCCAGCATTGGTAGCACTATGCAAGGTTGTCATGGCCCATTCGACGTCAATTTAGGAAATATCAATGTGAAAAGTGATTTCAATTGAAGATGAGAAAAAGAACGCGTATTGCATCTCGATGAAATGAGTCAAGGTCGATGTGTTAATTTTCTACGCCCCAGTTCCCATCACTTTATCATCATCATCATCCTTTCTGCCAAACGATAATGACAAGGGAGTGATGACTGATATGTCTGTTTTCCTTATTGCATAGACTGAATAGATGTGTGCCCATCAGTGATCCCTGTGTCAACCCAGAATGGGATATTTATCATTGAAACGCATGTCAAGAGAGAACAGGGTAGCGTTTCATCAAGCGTTTTGTCAGTGATTTTTACCGACAAATTTCAGCCAATCAGATGCAAGGATTTCAGTAGCTTATAACAGTTGTCGGTAAAAATCACTGACAAAACACTTGATGAAACGCTCCCCAGGTGTGATGCGTGGTCTGTTTTCACATGGTCAAAGATCAAATGAAGATGAAATAAAGAGGGCATTATAATGAATGAGATTCTTCACAAGAAGGTGGTGGCCAAGTCACTATACGTCTTTTTTCATTGCCACATATGTCATTAACAGCTTACCGATATGTTCCTCCCCTCTTGTTAAGAAAAGTGCAATTCGTTTGCAGCCACAAAACCTTCATAGTCAGGTTCTCAACTACATATGTATACACTTTTTTTCGCTGTAGGCTAAGACTTTTATACAAAGGCACTCTGCTAGCATAACAGATGTGACGTTTGTTAATGCTTGACTAAATACACCAAGAGGGACATTTTGGTCTGTATTTTGAAGGCTGTAATCTTCATGGTCATCATCGGTGATTTTGAATAACTGTATTCAACATTAAACGTTATTTTTTGTTATAGAAGAAATTCGTCATCTTATACACGCTCTAAGCGTCTACCTTCATTTTCTTCACTGTTTATATGGTATCAACTACCAACGCCTTATGGTGCGTTTTGCTCTGCATTCATCCCGATAATTTCTCCAATATTTGCCTTGATGTGAATTAGGCCAACCGTCACATTGGAACAACCCTTTCTATTGAAATTAAACCATGCATGAATATTCCTACACCCTCAAGCTCTTGATAATTCTTTACGCAGCGGACGAGAGAAATGATATGAAAATCTTTTCCCACTATGCTCAAGTCTTGTTGTGACAACATAGAATGTGCTTACATGGTTAATGCTTCAACTCTCCCTACATGTACCTTATAAACCAAGGCCGCAATGCCCAATTACTCCCTAACTCACGGCCAAAATATGGCAATATCACATCGATGACGTCATACAATTAACAGCAACGTTGATAAACATGGTAAGACGATGTTAATACAGCGACTGCTTCTTAAAGGCAAAATTATTGTCTCTTTAATTATGTGTAGAGCGAGGACACAGATAGAAGAGACTGTGGAGGGGTAATTGCTTCTTCAAATAGCATATAATTACCACTTGGCGTAATCATGGCTGATAACGTTTTTACGATCTCACATTTATTACAAACCAAATACTGCATGTCGGGAATTAATTTAGCATTGTAAGTAACAACTCAGCAGTGTCACTCTTAAAGTAATACACAGAAAGGAGGGGAATTTAACAGCCATCAGTGAAAGTCAAATTTGATTAACATCATTTGGTTAATGCGACAATTGGTTGACTGAACAATAACTAATTGAAAAAAGGTTTCTTCACGACACTGTTGTTTTTTTTCAATAAAAGAGGTCTGATTATGTCTGATAGGTGTGTTTTGGAAAGGCTAAGATAAGTCAATATAATAATATTTTGATTATTTTACCACACTGTTTTCTCCAGGTTTACTCAATATATGTTAATGTTTATATTGGATCGTCATTGTTGGCGAATCTATAATGATAACGAAAATGAATTTTATAAGTAATATTTTTAATCATTTCTTGCTATTTTTTTTAACATCACCTCTATTCATGAAAAGAAAAAAGAGTGAAATACAAAGTAAGATCAGATTAGCTTTGATTTGAAAAGTAAGACACACTGAAGCTGTTTTTACAGCCCTCATCAGAGTAAAACGCACGAATGAACAGAACATAATTATCTATGTTTCATATCAAAAATACAATGCAAATGAACAATGGAATATTTGAAATGGGGAAGGTCATATACCTATGGGCCTCACAAGTTACCCACATCCCATCACCTTTCCATGGCTCACACCTCAAGACATCGTATCCTACCAACTTCGAGTTCGTTAAACCATCAGAGGACATGCTTCGACATAGGCGATGTCTTCTTGTAATTAAATCAAGAGTTATCACCCGAATGCGCTACATGGGGAAGGAGACAAGACAGCTACACGAAGCAGTGGTAGAATATCAGACCCAAAGCCGCTAAGACATTCATCGAGAGGACGTGGACATCTTACTAATACATGCCGATTCATTAAGGATAGAATGCCAGATGAATTTTTAAACAGATGGCTGTCATCATGAATGGGGGATTCGGTGCTGGATGATACAGGGTCCATGACTCCTATGTGGTATCGTGTAACCGAGTCGTCTTTGCTTCGCGTGGTTTTACATCATATTGCTACATTATCACGTGATCAATGTCACTATCAACATGTTTCGGTTTTTCATTTCAACTCCAATCGAATCAGCCAAGTGAGATGACAAATGCACAGTAGCACATGTCACTTTCTTTTTTTTCTTCATTACGTTTTCATACGACAGAATGGAAATCTAATGGCTCTTTCCTGCTCCTCGCCATCCTGGTGAAGTTGCCTAACAATGGCAGCAGAAAATATAGCAGGGAAATATTTTCACAATGAAAAGAATCAATTCGAGACAAGATTGTAGACGGAATACAAGATGATATTGGCGGTACTACCTTTCCTTAGCTTTTGATAACCTCGACGATGATCATGCGATATGAAAAGAATACAATAATTGATTGCCCGCCATCTACATCACTGCATTCGGTATTTTTCTTTCGTTTAACGACTGACGCTACCTTCACATTCCTTCGCAATTCAATGAAAATTTTCCGGACACGTGTTCTGAGATGATCATACACGGCCATGCATAAATTTTCCGTAGCCATCATTAACAACTAAAGTCTAACATAGCAACTATTTTCACAGTCTATCACATTCATGACCAATATACCATTTGCCTAAAGTTTTTCATCCTTTTTCTTTCTAAAATGGCGCCATCCTATTCAACTTTGGTTGTAGATTTGGTGGATGGGTAGAAGTTTTTGTTCATTTTCTTTTTTTTTTTTTTTTAGTCATTTGCTTATCCACCGTGGGTTGTACCGTTCGGTACGTGTTTTCGTGTTTTCCTTTGGCCAGCTTTTCAGTGGTCTTCCTCTTATAGCCAATGGAGTGTGTACAGTCATGAAAGTACACATAGCCAACTCCCCAGCTTATGTGTGTATGTTCTATGTTAGTATGTGGGTGAATGACAATATTTACTCATTTACACATCCAAATGGTGGGTTTTACCTTTCATTACCTGGGGAGCGTTTCATGAAAGGATTTGTCGGATATTTTTTCCGACAAGTGTTATAAGCTACTGAAATCCTTGCATCTGATTGGGTGAGAGCAAATTTGTCAGTAAAAATCACTGACAAAATGCTTGATGAAACGCTCCCCTGTTTTCTTTCATCCAGCTAGTGCACATGGTTCCCTATGCATCTTTCTGTAAGTTTATAGATAGTCAGGTAGTCTTTACTAATTTGCTTCAACGCTGTTAGTTGTACAAATTCTTACTGGATTTCCCTCACCGCACACAGTCCATAACTACAGTAGGTATCCCACAGCTGCCGCCAAATATCGAATATGCTCAGACTCACGTGGTGTTATAATAGAAACTATATGGCATCATAGAATTATGTCAGACACATTGTCAAGTATTGATGAGTCCCTTTTCCAATATGCAGTGGATTTATTTCCTGTAACATACATCTCTGTACGTGTATATTCCCAGATGCTGTGACCATTTGGGAATTGAGACAAATTACATTAATAATACGAACGTGAACGAGACGAGAAGATGGACTTTGATGTGCACTTTATTGGGAATGATATTTGTTCATTTCTTTAGTGGAACGGGCAATATTAAGGCTGCAAAAGATAGCAAGTCTTTGAAAGATTGAATGGAAAACCCCATTCAGTTCATCTTTATTATTTTTATTTTAATGATCTTTAAATTACGATTTAAACTGTTCGAAAGAATATTAAGTGGGCCAGATTCATGACATAATCGGCAAATTTGTTAAATGTTTCGTTCAGGATACACGAATGATAACATGACTACAATATATTATCTTAATTTAATATTGACGACGCATAAAAACAATGATAATGTTGAGTAGTTTAAGCAGGTTTATTATATGATAACGAGCGATATAAACGAGTTATTGTTAATACTAATGCAATGAAGGGAATAGTTGTACAGTATATATTTATGCATCTGATTACTCGAAACTAATGCAGCCAGAACGTTAGGTGGGAATGAAAAATTATACATAGTTAGGGACCTTGGAATTTTTTATTTTTTTTTACCTTTACTCAAGCACTGGGACTGGGATAGTAGGTGGTAGCGATTGCTTACCAAACATTCATATAGCTCAGAATTTGCTCATATCATGCAACAAAAACCAAAAAAAAAAAAACCCTGTCAGGAGGAAGATATGTCTTGCCATGCAAAGGGTGGCTCCGAGCTATTGGTGTATGACTTGCTCGGGCGCGTCAGGACCTCTTGAAGTGAGGAAGGAGGTTGGTGAATCGCTAAACAACCGCAGGCTGGCAGAGGAGAGGACGCCGTAATTGTATCGCTTGTTCCTTTAGAGTGCCCCCACCACCTTCTCAATCGTCGCTTCCTTCCTCGTGGTTTATCTTATCTGTGTCTTTCTTTCTGTCCTTTGCTCTGTCTGTTTGTCTCTATGTCTGTCTCTCTGTCTCTCTGAGTTGTTCCCTCTCTTTGTTTTTAGGTTCATCCTATCTCTTTCATTCTCCGTATGCATGGTATGGGTTTCCGATTGGTGTTCACCAACTTCTTTCGCTCATGTGGCATTGCAAGTTGGTTCATTTTACTGTCTTTTTACTCCCCTTGGCCTTCTCTCTCTCTCTCTCTCTCTCTCTCTTTCTCTCTCTCCTTCTTTCTCTCTCTCACTGACCCCCTCTCTGTTCATGCTATTTCTCCATGTCTGTGTATTATATCGAGCGTTTTCTGTATAGATTGTCAAGCAGAGACATTCACACGCGTAACGTCATTTCCACGTCTTTCGTTTCATTAGCTTATATACCAACTCCTCTTTTTTCTACATCCTCTTATCCTAACCCTTCGACTACCTTCAACTATCTTCGCTCATAAATTATGTAGCTGTAGAGTAGACCAATTTTTTAATCTGACATTTTCTCCTTCTCTTTCTGTTTGCCCGCCCCACCTGTCTCTCTCTCTATCTCTCTCTCTCTAGCTTTATCCGGTCCTTTTCTTTCAAGAAATTTAATTATTATTATTCAATTTTTATTCTCTCTAATGTGCATCTCTCACTTTCTCGATCTTACTCTCTCTCTCACACAGACCCTTTCTCCCTCTCTCCCTCGATCTTCATATCACAAAGACTTTTTCACACTCTCCTGGGCCCTGTTTCATAAAACTTGTCAGCAATGACAAGTTGCAGTAACTGTTATAAGCTCCTAAAATCCTTGCATCTGATTGGCTGAGAGCAAATTTGTCGGTAAAAAATCCCTGCCAAGACACTTGATGAAACGCCCCCTGCTGTTATTGTTATCTTGTCTCGTCCGTCAAACATCTATGTGTCGTAACACACTGTCTCTTTAGTTTCCCTGTTGTCCAATACGTTCGCTCGTTTTACTTTTCGTGTCTTGTTTTTCCTTCGTCTTACCAACTCCATCACGTGTATCTACTTTCTCTGTCTCGCTCTCTCTCTCTCTCTCTCTCTCTCTCTCTCTCTCACTTAATTTCTCCCCCCCCTCTCTCTCTCTTTTCTCATTCCTTCTCTCTGTATTCCTCTCTATGCATGCTCATTCTTTCTTGTTCATTATCAATATATGTGTATCATATTCGATCTCCATCTCAATACTTTATTTTGCCATTACCATGATTATCATCCAAAGATGTCGTATTTCCCCACGTCGCTCGCTTCATTCTTTACTTACGAACTCTTTGGTCTTACATGAATTGTATTGAATTGAAATATACTGAACATCATTGATACATAAATATTCTGTTTATATACATAATAACAGAACATTATTTTACACACACACACACACACACACACACACACACACACACACATATATATATATATATATATAGCGAGAGAGGTGTGGATGTGTGTACCAATCGGTTGAACCATGTTAAATTTAGATATGTGAAGAGAGAATAATGGTACAGAATGAAGCAGGTCACTCGGTGTATTTGCAAGCTTTCGGCTCCTGGCCTTCTTCAAGTTTATTTGCTAAATCAAACAGAATGAAACAAATAATAATAATAAGCAACTTAACAAAACTAAAGACAACAGAACAGAACTATCA
The DNA here is from genome assembly GCA_025618425.1 of Heliocidaris tuberculata. Classification (NCBI taxonomy): domain Eukaryota; kingdom Metazoa; phylum Echinodermata; class Echinoidea; order Camarodonta; family Echinometridae; genus Heliocidaris; species Heliocidaris tuberculata. The sequence goes on from CM046851.1 coordinate 9,211,300, forward strand.
TAAATCTGGCAACATAAATCAACAGGAATAATTATAAGTGAAATTGAAAAGATGTTACTCGCCAAAACAAAACTAAAGACAACAGAACAGAATTGTTATAAAGCTGGCAACATAAATCAACAGGAGTAAGTGAAATTGAAAAGATGTTATACTCGGCAGGAGTAAGTGAAATATATATATATATATATATTTATATACATATATATATATATGTATTTACATACAGTTTATCTATTATGCAGTCAATATTTACATATATTTACATATAAAAAATATGTAAATTTTTACAGATATTTTTAGCTATATTTGCATGAAAAGTGAACTACAATAATTATTTTCCGGATATACCATGTTTTATGTGTTTATTGATATGTCTATACGTTGTGAAAGAGAAAAATTTTGAAAATGATAGCAGGTCAGAAATATTTTGTTCCCGTCTCCCAATACTCTTAAAGTTTCCGTTTTGGGTTTCATTTTAGAAACGTTAGATGATGATTGCTAAAATGTAGAAGTCAGGAAAAGGAGTATCATTGTATAGTAAGGAGGCTTAGAGTGCCAGCCGGATACACCAGCTAACTTTCAGAACCCGAAATTACGTATCAACATAACGCAGACTTCTTGGTAAATTTAATGACTGTCTTTAAAACATTATATTCTACAACAAAAAACCAGGGATCCGTAAATACCTTGCTAGTGGTAAGGATGTCTGTCATAAGAGAATTTTTAAGATATGCTGTACGAAAAGCAGTGATAACTCTAAACAGCATCTTCTTCAATTTCAGATTACATAAAGTTCTCCATAAAGAATAAGATATCAACACTTATCTGCTTATAGTACGTACAATGAGGTATTCATTCCATAAAGTTTCTCTACATTCGCAACGAGGTCTCAAATCCGCAAACCGCTCTTCGTCGTTTTCCCCTCTCTTTATCGAAAATATTTCAGGCTTAATTCTCAGGCAGAATTCCTCGCCCGAGAACCGAATAAACTGATAAATATGCATACCGGTTCTCAAGTGTACGTCCGAAGGCTACAGGCTAATATCTCAGGCATATCACGAAGGGATATAATGTCTGTTCAAGTACCTTGCGACTTAACCGAGTGCCGTGTAATGAGCGCCTCTTGCTTGTGTTAAAGGCGGTAGATAAAGCGAGGGAAATCAAAGAAGAAGAAAGGGGAAGAAAAAAAAAAGCGATGTGATTTGCAGACGACACTGCTTCAGATTTGCTTACACGCGGCGGGATCCGCGCGGGTCTTTTTCAAAGTTTCGCCGCGTTCTTAAAAAAAGAGACGAGTTTAACCAATTGCTTCTGGACATCTTGGGTTGGTGGGTATATAAAGCTTGTCGATGTATTTATTGTGAGGGAATGCGACTTAACATTATTGCCTATTTGTATCGACTGACTTACCCCCAGGGTATGGGTTAAATTTGGAGGGAAGTTTAGCTACCTTGCATAATGTAAACGACACAGCATGGATACGAAAACGGGGGCTGAAAATTAGGCTTAAAAAGCGGGAATTAGGTTTGACTTTTAGGACACACGTGTCGACGTCATTCATGCTTACGTTTTCCTTGTAAACAACAACACCTGAGTGTGTCTTTGTAATTATTATTTGGATGATAACTTTCTGAAATATAATACAATATCCTCTGTTTTTTGGAATGAAATAGCGCTGAGGTGCATTATACGATTCTGTGCATACAAGGACTCATAAATCTAACATATAAACCTCAATGATCACTGTTTTTTTCTGAATTAGTAATGTTACATTAAAAGTCATTATTTATGATGTCTCACGTTTCCAGTTATTATAGATGGAACTAGGTATGGTACATAATCAACCCAGAAGCCTTTATTTCTCGTGTTTTTTGTTTTGTTACCAATTTACTGCCAGTTACTGCAGGCGCTTTGTGAGGGCTAGTTTAATATCTACCTCTGATAGCAACAATTAAAAAAAAACTATTAAGACCAAAACAAAACCAAAATTCTACGTTCTTCAACAAATTTTTTTGTTTTTGTTTTATAAGAAGAGGGGTCCACACTGCTGATCCGTATACATTTTGTCCTTCTCAGTTCCTCTTTGTCTTAGATATTTATCGTTTATATCGTTCGTTCAACAAGAAATATTTCGGAATCTTTTAAGTAAGACACTATTCATATTATTTGCCTTTTCATCAGGATGATATGAGTCGTGAATTGAATGAGGTACTTGAAGAGGACGAATGAAGTTAACCCATAGACTACGGGAACCGGGTGGCTCTTGTATCAAGCCTATGAGAGTTTAAGAATTCATTAGTCAACGGATCAATGCTGTACAGTTGTTCTCTAAGAATGTTGTGAGCTAGGTGATCTGTCGCTTGCCTTTGATTCAGCAGGTCGAATATTTGAACACCTGTCTCGCTTACCACAGTTTTCTTCCTACTCAAAGATATAATACATGTTTCCTCAGTCAGTATTTAAATCCCCCCCCCCCCCACCCTCCCAAGACTTTGATCTACGGTTGTCACTGCTTAGTGCTTACAATGCTCAGGATAATAATGGGTGCACGGGACTTGTGTGTGTGTGCCAAACAAAAACAAAAAACAAAACAAAACAAAAAATCACAAGAAGTGAAAGGTGTATTTAAATCCCCCCCCCCCCTCCCAAGACTTTGATCTACGGTTGTCACTGCTTAGTGCTTACAATGCTCAGGATAATAATGGGTGTACGGGACTTGTGTGTGTGTGCCAAAGAAAAACAACAAACAAACAAACAAATCGCAAGAAGTAATAGGTGTCCTTACTTAGAGCTTAAAATGAAAGGACTGGGAAAAATACTCCATCGAAACATCTTTAGACACATTTAATTTATCATGCGAATGATTGATTAATGCTTAATCATAAACCACAACAAAATGACACCATTTTTTAAAATGAATGTATGGGTAATCATTAATGTAAAATTAAGTGGAAATAAAACCACGCAAATAGTTAATCATTGACTTTTTACTAAATTGCTGACATATACATGCATTTATTACGACGGGCGCTTGTTTAAAAGTGCATATAATGATGAGCGAGAATTACCACTTTATGATAGGCGATAATGAGAGTTTCTTTTCACAATAGCATGGACTGCAGCCACAAGTTATTTCCTACCTGATTGACGGGGAGGCCTGTGATGATTTTTTTTTTTCAATTTCATCAGAGACGTGGGGGATAGTCGATAAAGTATTAATATTTCTCGCAGTTTGTCAGTGAGACCGCAATTCACCCAATACCCCTGGGAGAGACAAGGTAAAGCGATGGATATTGATAAAAACGGGCCATGGTCACTTTGCTTGAAGGCCAGAGCCAAACTTAATAACAATAATTTGCGTCGAAGTGAATTGTCATCGGCGAGTCAATTCGAAGGTCACCGTAAAAGCGCCAACGCAAATTTCCAATCTAATGCATATTTTCTAGCATTGTGCAATTGTTAAATTCCGATTAATGTGCCTCGCACTAACAAAGGTCTCTATTTGTTGGTTGTTTTTGTTGGGGGTATCAGTTCTTTCCTTTTCATCTTTCTTTTTATCTTCTTTTGTCTATATATCTTCATTTTTTTGTGATTCTATCATTTTTCAAATGTTTCTGTAACATTTGGTCCTCTTTCCTTCCTCTTCCTCTTGAGTTTCAATTTCTCCTCCTCCTCCTCCTCCTCCTCCTCCTCCTCCTCCTCCTCCTCCTCCTCCACCACCTCCTCCTCCTCCTCCTCCACCCCCTCTTTCTTCTTCTTAATTCTTCTTCCTCTTTTTCTATTTTCCTTCCTTCCTTCCTTCCTAACGTTTCACCTTTTTAAACAAAACATAAGTTGCACATGCATGTTCTCTGTAAAAATTAGTTAATGTTTCTGTCCAAAACCAAAACTTGTACCATGGTTAACTTACGTGTTTTGCCGGGTGAGAAGAATATAAATTTACACACAGTACATCATTCAAAAAGCCTGGTATCTGAACCTCTGTGCTTTATTCAATATTCTCATTTTTTTTCCTGACTACGAAGCAAGCTCTAACAACTTCAGCCAAGTCCTTACACTGTGATTTTATCACCTTTTGGCAATCTGTGACATCAGGCTGACACTCGTCCTTACATTTGCCTTTGATTGGCAGAAGGAGAATGCTAACACTTCTTTGATTGAATTGCCCGCCCTCCTCCTCGTGTCCTCGTGCACATAATCATTCTGGTCCGTCCACAATGATTTCCTTCTTGCTTTGTGGCGAACATACTCAATCATGGCTGCTTTACTTTGTGGCCTAAAAGGAAAAGAGCAAGACTGAATCTGTTTAAATGATTCAATTGTAATAGCATTCAAAGACAGGCAAAAGCTTTAATTTCTTCCCTTCTTTTAATTGCTTCAAATTAGGATAGATTGTGCACTATCACGACTTGAGTACATTGATTTCATGTTTTAATCACCAAAATTTGCCATCTTCATCACGCATTAATTGCTTTTATGTTTTAATATATTTTCTACCTGTTTGTCTACCAAACTGGAAAATCATTGAATCTTGTCAAATCACGAGCGCGAGAGCCTTAAATGTACAGAGACGATCGTCTCGGGAATACCAGAAAAAAATCGTTTTGCGCTTATACACCGTAACAGAAACATCTGTCGCTTGAAGAAGCTGGGTTTGTTGAATTCCATAAACTTGTTTAAAATCCATGATGAGATTTTCCTTCTAGCATTTAAACATGATCGGGTTTCATTTGGCTTAAATATGAAAACAATAAGTATTTATGTTCACCGTATTTCTTTTCCTCATCATTTTTGTTTCAAATTGACTGTTTTTCACTTTTGCAGTCTAAGGTATTTGTATTTTGATAGTTAACATCCCTGATTTCGAGATTAAAATAATTAAGCAGGATTTTTTTCCTTGAATACAAAATCTACAAATATTTATGACTTTTTCTTTATCTCTATCTTCCGATTTATTTGTTTTCATTTGAAGTCAGGTATCACCCCTTATTGAATGATGTGTCAAGGCTCAGTGGCAGAATAGTGGTCTTGTAACCAGGAGATCACGAGTTCGAAACAAAATCGATGCATTATTGCCTTTTTGGTAGGCATTAATTACCAAGTCACTCGAATAGGACAAGGTCCCCCTGGTTGCTTAATTACAAGCGTAAACTAGCTTTCTTAATACTTAATCAATATATCTATCCATCCATCGCTCATTCATCACTCGGTCAAGCTGTCAAGCAAATTTTAAAGCTTGCGAAGAAGGCACATGTTTAAAAAAAAATCATATTCACCGCAATGGATCGCTGTATCCCCGTCTTCCCCCCCCCCCCCCCCTCTCACTCAATCTCTTATTCTCTCTCTCTCTCTCTCTCTCTCTCTCTCTCTCTCTCTATTCTCTCTCTCTCTCTCTCTTATTCTCTCTCTCTCTCTCTCTCTCTCTCTCTCTCTCTCTCTCTCTCTCAATTGCAATTATCATTTAGATGTACTTTGGTAACGCGCCTGATTTGTGATACGAAAAGTCATATTGTTAACATGCGAAGAGCACATCTTTTTTTTTGTGTGTGTGTGTGTGTGTGTGTTTATGTGGGGTTTTTTTGGCAGTATTATCCAAACGTTGTATCTACCTTTAAGGCGCTTGCTTGCAATGGGAACTTGACAAGATGCAATCATTTCCCTGTTTTCTTTCTCTCCATCAATTCCATCTCTTCGGTCCTGTTTCGTCCTATCCGCGAGACGTGATCGCGACACTTTCCCATTCTTTCCCAATCAAACTCTCATTCCTTCACCCATTTGACTCTGATTGGCATTAAATGGCACAACAGACGACATCCTCCCCGCCGATCCACCACTGAAGGGACACTGATGGGGGCTTAACGTGACCACATCCCACGCTCCCATCTCGTTGTCATGGCAATTGAAGAGCTGAATGGAGATCGTGTTCGACCCTATTTTATTTCGGTCATTTTGAAAAAGATGCTAGAAATTTTGGATGGAGATCAAGGCGGCAAAAGAGGAAATGGGTAATCGATTTTGATTTCCCTTGTTTCATTTCTGTAAACTTGTCATTCATATCGTCACTTTCTTTCCACTTAAAGTAAAACGGCCGCCAAATCTTTTGGCATTATCGGTATTATTATCTCCAATTCGGAGAATTGGGTTGTCGCTATTATTCCCGCTCCCTCACGTTCATCCGAGTTCAAAATAGCAAAGAAATGTATAGGAGAAAATAATGATAATAATGATGATAATGATAAAAATAGTAGTAATATTAATAATAATAACTATATTAATAATAACAACAACAATGATAATGATTATGATAATACTAATAATAATATATATTATTATAAATAGTAATGATGATGATAATAATAATAATAATAATAATAATAATAATGATAATAATAATAATAATAATAATAATAATAATAATAATAATAATAATAATAATAATAATAATAATAATAATAATAACATTACGTGAATACTGCAATGCGCTTTACCATGTCATTTTTTTTAAATGAAATGTTATCCAATATAGCTACAGATGATAAATCCGTTTGATATGAATTAATAAAGAATATCATTCGTCTGTTAGATCAATTTTCGAATAATAACACTATTGAGTTGGACGGCCTTCCTGTATAATTAGCGCATGCATACTGGAGTGGATTATTATTTTTTTTTTTTTTAACGAATACAAACCCAAACAGAAACCGGTTATTTTATTACTTTGAAATGAAGGAAGACTAATCGACGAAGAGTTTTGCATTCTTATGAGCATACAATTGAAATATCTGCATCTACCGTTGCAGAGATTTAGACTTTACTAGGTTTTTATACAAGAAAAAAAAATTGATAACATTATAAAAAAAACATTTTCGTAAGGGGTTAATATTTCAAATCTTGGAATCTTATCACCGTACGATACCGAGTTCGCCCTAGTGCCGAATTAGCCCGACCCCGTACGGTGTTATCACTAATATCGTCACCATCATTGCATTATGACTAGCAGTTTGGCGCACGCAATAAAATGACAGTGATGCATGTCCTATTCGGGGGAGAGGGGGGGGGGGGGGGAGAGAAATGAAATTATGTATAGTCGATGATCTCCCTCCTCCCCCGCGTTTATCCAAGCCATGTGGACTGCTAAAAGAAGGCTACACTCACACCAGTTAGATTAATTTCCAGAAGCGTGTGTTTACGGTAAATTACTGGGATCTTGCACCATGCATAATTAATCTTTGCTGTCACGGTGCGTTGCCCATCCCCAGCAAGACTGAATGATATACTCGGGAGCTTGACGGGTAGTGTATTGAGGATGATGTTGAGCCCTGCTCAGGCAATTTCATTGTGAAAGAAATTGTCTGGAAGCTATTCGGAATGGTTGACTAAGTAGTTCATAGGGGCAGTTGTGTATTTTGAGGTTTTTGAATCATCATAATTATGATACACTGACTTAATATTAATTTTGTAATATATAAAAAATCACGAACAACGACAAGCATTGGACACGGAAAGGTGTACATGGGACTACATGTGGTATCAGGATTTTGTCCAAAGGTGTAAACTATGTCTTGCCATAATTATTTGAAAATTTAGGGCAATTCAAGAGATATCCTTAACATGTGACATTGCCACTATGATATTCCTCCACTTTGGAATAAAAAAGGATTTAGCTCACAAACTAACCTTCATCTTTGCCCAAATTCAACCCTTTTTTCAACAACCTTGTGTAGGGACAGTGCTAATAGCTAGCAAGGGCCAGCGGCTTATCGTTATCCAAATCGTCACCATGCCTTGGGCATTGGAAACGATTATTTTAGACGAAGACAGGAAAATATCAAGCTGAAAGACGCGTGAATATAATACCTTAAGGGTTAATAGATCAATAAAGTGACATGATATCTTATGATTGTTATGCCTCCTCCATCATCCATGGAAGTATGGAAATGTATGAATAATCTTAAATCTTATCTCAGTTCTTAAAAAACAAAACAAAACAAAGTAAATCAGCAATAACCTTTTCTTTTGTAACAAGTACTTGACATTGACATGACCCCACCCTCTTACCAGTGGTTAAGAATCACTGGTAAGAAGGAAAAATTTCTTCTGCCCTCCCCCTTTTTTAAATTTTTTTTTTGTTGTTGGTTTTTTTAATTATTTTTTGTTTTTGTTTTTGTTTTTTGTTTTTGTAATGAATGGGTTATAAATGGAAAGAAAATATTTGAATCTATAAACATTTGAATTACAAGGAAATAATAACTAATAAAAGTCTCAGGCGGGGTCATGAGGCCAAATTGGGTTAAGAACCACTGCTCTCCTCTCTCGATTTTAATCCCTCCTCAGTCAGTAATATCTCCCTTGGGATAAGACGCAGGGTGTCCAGAGCCAGTCATGATCATGCACAAAATTAATTTGATTAAAAATTAATGATACTGGCTGCTCGAATTCATGTTCTGGATGTGCACGATATAACGACCCGCCCGAGCTTACGTGTAATCTTCAATGCCCCATTTTCCTCCTATATGCGTGGTAACATCGCTATACGATGGTTTCGGTGACTGAATTATCGAATAATGATTTATGACCTGCGAAAGCGCATTAATTCATCATACATACGCTATCGAAACATTACAGTCGAGCTGATGAGGGCTCAATGTCTTTCAGTGTTAGGGAGTGATGTGGGAGAACGAGGAGACGGTGTAAGGCAACTCATGATGGCCCTTATAAGTAAAACTTGACGAAGTAGAACAGAATGGAAATTTGTGTTTTTTAAACGGGAGGGGGGGGGGGGGCTAACGAGCATTAGTTTCTGCTATGAGGGTTTTATTTTACCTGACTGCTAAGAAAGAATGTGTATGCTTGAAAGTAAGCAACCAGAGAACAGACGGCTTTACATCCTCTCCGTGGGGCTTGGTAGTGATGATTAATGCCCTACCAAGCGCATCCAAGCGCATCCAAGCGCATCCACTTTGTTTCGAACCCGGGTCCTCCTAGTTACGAGACCACTGCTCTACCACTGAGCCATCGCGCCTCCTCCTACTATCACTATGCATGAGCATTATGAAAAGTTTATACTAAAAAAATAAAGTGGGGGATGTTGCCCCAAGCCTCCCCCGGTTCTGCGTCTCTCCGATAGACTACTGGAAACCAGACCTGCAGTAACACATGTGATTTTTCACCATGCACATAGAGTTTAATGTCCTTCTGGCTCTCAACATTTAGCACTGTATACTACCAGTGAACGAGAGCCCTTTCTTTCCTATAGTTTAAAACGACACTTAATTCCATCATTTCAATAGCGAAATTGAATTTACTGTGCTTGTTGTTATGCTGAATTCAGTCTTCTTCTTTTTTCTTCTTCTTCTTTTTTTTTTTCTTCTTCTTTTTGGAGGACCTATACAACAATATGCTTTCTACTGACAATATACTTTGAGTACTGCCCCAAGGGAAAAGGCGCTCAGGAGAATACCGGAATTTAATGATACATGGGAGAATACGTCACAATCGATTCACCACTAATTTGCCAATTTGAGATTCGCATAGATGTAGTAATCTCATATTCAAACTGATTCATAACTTTCTTATTCCTTGTCCGATTTCTTTCAAACTTTCACCATCCTGTTTCTCTTATATTCTTCCTTTCGCACAAGTCAGCTTTTATCCCAGGTTGGATTGCCCTTTAATGAATTTACCGAGCATATAATATTTTTTTTTAAATTGTGAAGGGCATACATTGAATTGATGCTGATTAATTCAATTTTGATGTCGTCAGTATAAAGTAAGCGTCTTTCGTGTAATAGCTCATACATATTTTGTTCTCACAGCTCGGTATATATATCGGTATGCGCATTCTCACAATACTTAATTCACTTAGTTCAAATTCATTCTTCATGACACACAACCACTCGTTTGGAAATTGCCAATTGGCCATGTAGGGGAAGCACAAAGGCATAAATAATTATATATTCCTTCTCCGTAAGAAGCATAAATATTTTATTTCTATATTTTCATAATGCAGGTCGGCTATTGTTGTGAGGAAATTGAATTTTCCAGCAACAGTGCTTCATCAATTCGTCATGAAAACGTTATGACATTGGCAATTATCATATTCAAACAAAATGCATATTATCAACAGCGAGTCTAGATAATGTGGTATCCTCTCAGTCTTTTGTGAATTCGATACAGTGTTTATATTGAGTTATAGTTGTACATGAGCCGTATTCGCTTGAAATTTACTTCTCAAACAATACAATGTTTGATACAATTTAACTCTAACAATTTGCTCTAACAAAATACAATTTCTCTGACAATACGCTGTTGGGGATTAAAGAGCAGGAAATAAACAAAATGTTGATATCAAATATTAATGAGGACATTGAAGAAAAACGAGAGGCTGTCTAATATATTATTGCAAATAGTGATGCCTACTAATCAAATAATGCAACCTCACCAGACGAAAAAACTAAGAATGAATTTCTGCGCTAAATTGTCACCTTATCTCGGCCAGTCCTATTTACTGTGCGAATGATATCACATCGCCAACATCGCACCATTCATTTCTGCAGGACAGAAGATTAAATCCAGCTGATACTGGATAAAGTGAACAGCACTGCACCCAGAAATGGGTATGTATAGGACTACACACCCATGTGGCATGAAAGATTGGTCAAAGCATTATAGAGGTATTTCTTGTCATATTTCGAATATCAGGGCATCTGATGAGCAGTCTTTTTTAGGGGACATTCGTACTATGATATTCTTTCAGAATGATATCAAATGAATGAGAAAGCTCACTAATCATTTTACACCTTTACTAAAACTCAACTTTCTCCTTAAGCACTTTCTCATGATGTCTTGCCACCGCATCAGCATAGGTATGAGCCTAGCCCAGATAATCGGGAGCATATATTATGCGCCTCATGTGCTAACCCGTTCTTAGTCAGTGTCAGAAGGAGGTATCTGCACTTCCCCCAACACAACATGCATCATTGTCATTGTCGCATCACATACGTCTTTCAAACGAGATGTGCAATTGTATATAACTCTATACCCAAGGTTAAGGTCGTGTTTCACTTGATCATGTACATGTCCTAGAGCAGAGCTTTAATATGTATATTCAGCTTTTTTCTGCGACATGCACACGGGAATAGAAGAGGTTGCTAGATGGCGTGAAATTCTGAAAGTTGATATTACCAATTCCTGACCAAAAGCTGGCATTTCCCTTGGGTTCACTTTTGGTCATATTGTCAAATGTCATAATCGCAACAATTGTGCTCTGGAAAGGACAAGACAAACCGATTTATTCGAACTGACACGCTTACTTACATTTTCATGTATTATTTATGCTTGTCATTTAATTCTTTTGTAACTTCGCTTAAATTGGAAATCCCTTTTCATGTGTAACCGTCCTGGCTACAGAAAAGGAGAAGAATTGGTATTATATTACTTTTTTACACAACATGCATGTCTGAAGAAAGTCAGTGGTTCATTGCAAATAACAATTTTATCATTTCGCATAACAAGAAAAACATGAATAGAAATACATATTATATCATTATTATTATTATTATTATTATTATTATTGTTTTGAAACTCTATATAAACATAATAACAAAAACAACAGGTTCATCGAAATGCTTCTGTCATTCCCTGCAGCAATAATATTATGAACAAAATATCCTCAGTATTTCATATTCGTCTTAAAACACAATATCCAAGCCATGACAGTGTTATCGTGATCATTAACTCGTTGCTAACTGATATTTAACCGTTTTATAAGATCTAGGAAATGTTCCCTTTTGGAATCAAAGTGCTCTTCGTCAGTGAGCTGTGTTGGTAGAACAGTTCGACACCTCGAGCTGGAAGAGGCGACAGGTAGCTGTCTGTCTTGGTTCCTGGCGGTGGTATCCGGGATACAGTGGGGTCAAAACGAAACTGAGCGCCCTGTCCCCAATGTGGCAGTGAGGACGATAGTACATAGTACTACATTATGTGCATAAATGGCATTTGTAGGTTCCGTGTTTACCCCTAGACTACTGAGCTACTGAAAAGCGAATAGCAGTATTTAACAGTATCAGTATATTGACATATGTAGCATGGAACCATACGCGGTAAACGTTTCTAACAAGACACCTTACCATAATTATTTACCTTTCCCCCAAAGCGGAGAAATGATGATGATGATGATGCAACTACTTTCAGTTTCCTTTGCCTTGTACAACATTTTTAACCCATCGATCTTCTCTAGATCTACTTTACGTACATGTGGGGAATAACTACATCTATAGTGGTTCGCGATTTAAAGATCTACTTGGTATATATCAAACTAATGGCAAATGTGTGTCACCTTAACATTCATCTGTATTTTTTTCGCCAAAAAAAAAAAAAGGAATCCAATATGATGATTATAGCATAGGATCCTTTCAAACGCTAAATCATTATCTTCTCATTGATAATTACTCAATTAGCCCTATTATATCTTATTCAATGGGCATGTAATGCTTAATATATTGTCTCACTTGCGCCCTTCTTAAAACATTGTTATCAAGTTTCATTCACGATCAAATATTTAGATTATCTACACAACATGGCGGAACAGTGCGTGGCGTCGGGACAGACCACGTGACTCGATGCCCCCATTTTGGCGCTGTACGTAAAAGGCAATGGTTTCATGGCGATCCCCGATCACCAGCTCGCTATCAAATCAGGATATATGAAGGGAAGCAATACACTCCTGCTGCAAGCATTCAATGAGCACATATTTGTGTAGGTATCGATTAACAGCGGGGGTAGTTTAAACGGCTTGCATTATTAACTTGCTCAAAGTATAGGTGGCTGCTGGGATATTACTCATGATAAGGGACCTATTGGCCATAGGATGTTGCTTTAACACGAATACTTCAAATCACAGGGCGACAAATAAAGCAACCCTAGTTTTGTACAAGGCAAGCCTTAGTTTCAAATCTCTCTAAAATTCGTACAGCATTTCGAAATGACAAGACACTATTTGCAAAGATAATGTGGAATGTGAAAAGCTTTGTAGAAAATGCTTATTACTTCATCATTTTACAGTTACATAAAACCTCGAGAGAAAACCATATGAGAAATGTGTGCGTATACATATGTGTGTGTGTGTGTGTGGGGGGGGGGTGTTAATATCATGAGATGCTACTTTCCATTCTAGTCTAGGCACCACAGGAGAGGAAACATTGCGATTTCACAGATGAACATATATTTGGCATTGTTCCCTCTACACATTGGTCTTGTCAGGATATTGATGTTCTCCGAAATCGGATACCGGTCGGACTTCCGGCTATTGGTAACCCCGTGTCAGCACCACTATCGAATATCCGCCAGAGATCACGGAGAGGGCTTCAAAAAATAAGCTGACAAGCAGTTGGCACAATGTGGAATCGTTGTGTGACGTAAATAGATTTGGGTTGATAAACGCAAGTGTCTGTAATGAAATAAGACACCTTAAAGTGGATAGAAAACAAAATAATTTATATGAAAGTTTCGCGATGTATGGAAACTTAGTTTTCATTACATCGCGAAACTTTCAGCCCCCCTCCCCATCTCTCGTACTCCTACGTTGATATCTTAATCACATTATGAGCTTTACACGTTGGAAAAGGATATTTAATCAAGCTGATCTGCTTTGCTTGTTAGCATTATGCCGAAAGACCCCCTTTTTCATTATGTTCAACTCTGCAAAAGATCGCATGCTGTTATTGATCCTCAATCTGCGATTCCTGAAAGGAGAAACTGATTCAAAATAGTATGATGTTTTGGCCTTTCTGTTCAAAGCGATATTCCATTTAAAAAAATGTCGTGTTTCAGAGACACTGTAGAAGAGGAATCGTGATTAGCTTTTAAATATCTTCAAGGAGATTTACTTTTGCTCAGGGACATCGGCATTTTGCTCTTTCAGGGAAACCATTCCCTGTTTTTAAGTCAACTTCTAGCACCCTTATCATTAATGCTGTTATTTCTGTTGTCTAGCTCTGTGATTTTTTTTCCCTTTTTCTTTTCTTCTCTAAGTTAAAGCTCCCAAGTGCCAATATCTTTTTCGAACCTCAGTGTCATGAAATTCTAGACTGTGATGTAGGTTTTGGCCGAAGGGTTGTGGCCTCGCCAAACCGCCAACTCTAAGACTGTCGATCAACCTGACATCATAGTTTGGATAACTCTGACAAACTTGTCAAGGTTAACAAATTTGGAAAGAGGTTGACATCATGACCCAATACCATCAAGCCGTACCACTGAGTGCCTTTCAAATCAAACATTCGGATTCGGGTATCGAATGTAGACACTGCTCAGCACGAAGACGACAAATTAGACTATATTTTCAATCCTAAATATCATGCAACGGATCTTGATTCAGGTTGGCAGAAACACGCTTGCACATATCATATTGGTTTTTTCTTGTTTATCATGGCTTTAATTTGATGAATAGATTGAGACAAAATAGCTTTCAAGCATCTGATATGCAATTTATTTAATGGTATTACCGTGACGCATCAATATCCTATAATTTTAATTGATTCAAGGTTGCGTCTTATTGCCAAGTCTGAGGCCGTGTACATACTTATTTCATTATCAGATGTCACATGGAATCCATAGCATTTTTTTTTTTTTTTTTTTTTAGAACAGAAAGAGCACAGTCTTGAAGAAGGAAGAATTTGACTCTTGGGTGAAAGAGATCGCCACTCCAAACACACTATACTTTGCAATATTTTTTTTAAAATTTTTATTGTGCATTTACTACAAAGGAGGTGGTATGGGTCAGTGATCCCGAAATCGGGAGGTGCATGGTTCGAAGTCAAGTCGATGCAATAGTGCCTTTTGGAAATAAATTGATCCTCAATTACCAAGTCTCTCGGATATAATCTAAAGCCACTTGTGTAAACAACAGCTTTTTGAGTATTCAATTAAAACAGACATCAACATAACAGATAATTCAGATCATGTAAACCCATAAAATTTTGATATGTTATTTTGCGTTGAATCAAGTATTAATATGAAAAATAGTTTACAGATGAGTTTGGGGTTTCCAGGTGAGTTGTTGAAAATGACAGCCAACCATTGATTTTCAGTGGATATCAAACTACTCTGGTTATAGAGCTTTCATTAGGGAAAGACTAGTCATTCCGAGGTTGTTAAGACAAAAATTGGGATAAACTGGGCCCCATTATTTGCCAGTCACCGCAGACAGGGGTTTCTTTGACCTGTCCGGATAACGCCATAATACCATGATAGCCACGTGACCTACATGAGCCTTACTTTACAAAGTATTCTCTGAATCTCACCAGACAAAGTTTGATCTGTTTAGACTTTGAAACCACGTAATCTGTATTCTATTCTTTGTTCAGTGATGCAACCGGTTAAGGGAACTCGAGTAGTTTGATATCTACTGTAGATCGATGGGAGGCGGATACGTGGCGGTATCGGACCCGGGTCGAGACCGACTGTTTTGGTTTATTAACCAGGTCTAGTTACCCCTGCAAGGACGCCGTGTCATACTAACCGCGTGGGTTCTTAAACAAATGGGGACTGCAATGAAACTCACCCGCAAGGAGTGAGGTACCGTAAAGAAGTGGTTTAGTACAGCTCCCACGGACACAACTTGGTGACTGTGCAAGTTGTGCAGAGTGTTGCGGACTTTTAGTTTAGGCGAATAAAGAATGCAGGAAGTCTTGGACCATTGAGGATACCATCTGTAAATAAATGTAAGCTTATACAGAGTAAATGTATTGGATGCATGCAAATTATTTTTGCTGGCTAAGGAGAAATTAAGGTGGGCAAAATATGAAACATCTAACCACATGTGTGAAGGGGCTGCTGCGCACCCCTCACACGCTGTACATGTACTATTCGTTCGCGCTCAGCCGCATGGTAATGCAGCCAAACACCGACTTACGCATGCTCAAAGAATCTATATCACGAAAAAGGGGAAATAGTTGTCGTTGTTTAGTGGGTAGCGTGTTTAAAGGCGTGTGTGTAATTGAAACGGTTTGTCGCTCCAATCAAACCAATTAAAACCGGCAACTTGAGATTCGCAAATTATCCCGACGCCAAGTTTGTGTAAGTTGGATATACTCACTGGAGATGACACAGGATACACTTAATCTAATATGGGGGGACATACGAGAAGAAATCAGATAGAGAGATGGCCTAAGAAAGTCAAGTTTTTGCAGGCTAGGAAGACTTCTGGGACATCAAAACCAGGTCATTATACTTGATCAAGTCTTGTATACATCGAATCATAGTGAAAGTGAGATATGGGGTTGATGAAGCAACAAGAAGATCATTTTGTATCTTTTAGATCGTTGTGTACATATATGATAAAGTTGGTGTCGTGTTTCAAGTGGATATTGTTAGTTAGTTCCTTATTAGTGTGTGTCCGATTCAATATTTCTCAGTTGTGTGATTTTTTTCTCGTTATTTAGATTTTTTTTTTGCACTTTTCGCTCGAATTTTAGTTTTATGACGTAAACGTTCGTAGTGAGTAGAGAATTCGGTTAACCAAAGTGAAACTTCGGAGGCCTATATTTTATATATAGTTTTAAAATCTCATTCTGTCTTCTTCTGTAATTCTTCATCTCAATATCTCTGAATATCCCTCTTTAAAAAAAATATTTCCCTTCCATTCCCTTCCTTCTCTCCCTATCGATCTTTCTCTATATAAACTCTCTCTCTCTTTCTCTCGCTAGCTCTCACTCTTATATATATATATATATATATAGATATATATATATATATATATATATATCTTTCTCACTCTCTCACAATTTCCTGATTTCATTATCTTTATATCTTTCTCTCTTTCTTACTTTCTCTCTCTCTCTGGATGTGTCTCTCTATATCTCTTTCTCTGTGTGTGTATCAAATCAAACTTATATCTTATCACCCCCATCTTCTTCTTCTCTCTCTTTCTCTCTGGCATGCCTGGTACACTATTTAGGGCATGAAGAGTTATTTCAAATTGTCAGAATTTTAAGAAAACATTAGTGAGGTGATGTAACAGACAACTTAAAGTGAACAAACAATTAATATTTGCTGACCATATCATCATCAAGGGAATAGATACTTTTAAACCCCTGTCTCTTTCTCTCTCAAAATGAACAATACTCTATGGTATTTGCCGAATTTCAAATGGGTAAACACGTTAAACATAGGGAGATCTTGATGAGTTTGCTTTCCAATTAGTCCATAAGTAACGTAATGGACTATACTATCTTCCTTTGCTATCGCGTGTGTGTCACTTTGTTGTGAGTGCGTTGGAAGGGAACTTTACAACATCAATTTTCAAAAGGCGTAATTAGAATATTCAGACTGTTTCTCGCATTTCTCAATTCCGACCGATATCTCAGGCAAAATACAAAATTCATCACAAGATATTTCTAACAATTTTTTGGTCGTACGTAATTCATCCACCGACATTTGATAAAGAGCAACAAAAGTTACTGGTTTTTTTACCAACACATTGGTACAACAGTTGGAAACATATACAATTGATGTTAGTTAAGATTTTGACCAAAGTGTGATTACGACGTCATTTACGCGTCAAATCCCAACTTATTTGGCGTGAGTGGCTCGTGACGTCATTCTTCCAAATAATAGACATCATTTTTTGTTTCGTTGATCACCTCTGTCCTCTTAATACTCATGATCTCCTGGCTGCCAAAAAGTGCAACTTGCCAAAGACTTGTTCCGATTTCCATTTTAACTAGAAAATACCCTTAAAGCATCACTTTGAGATTTTGAAATTTTGTATCCAGTACTCCCCAAAGCCTACACGTAGTAAGACTATTGTTCCTCTCTCCTTATTCCATGCAGCATTAAATTGTAATTTATTCAGCTGACTGTATTCATGTCGCTTCCGCCCCAAGTCATTTGGATCCCGAAGCCTATAACTATATAATGCTAACATCCATCATTATCATTTCAGTAGGGTAATACTGATGGAGGGAGCCATTTAGATTGATTATGTAAGCACATTAAACCGCAATCATACGCTCTTAGGTCATCCGCTGAATGTCAAAGTAGTTTTTGTTTCTTTTCTCGATTCTAACTTCATCTCGGCCTTTGAAACAATTCCAAGAAAGCAGACAACTTTTAAATATATATATATATGTATATATAAATATATATATATGTATATATATATATATATATATATATTGTGAGAAATGTTCAATATATATACATATATATATATATATATATATATATATACATATATATATATATATACATATATATATATATATATATATATATATATATGTATATATATATATATATATGTATATATATATGTATATATATATATATATATATATATATATATATATATATATTGTGAGAAATGTTCAATATATATACATATATATATATATTGTGAGGAATGTATATATATATATATATATATATATCATAATAAAAGATTGCATTTGTATCCATTTTTATTTCGATTTGTGAATGTTTGGTATCGCTTTTTTCCGTTTTCGGAAGGTTTTTATAAAACGTGAAACATTGGACAAGAAATCGAAACTGTAAATTGAAAGTCTAGCGACGATGAATAAGGCTTTTTTCAACGTATGCATCTAGGGCCGCATTTATACTGACGTGACTTTCTTCCATCTCTCAAACCGTTCGTCGTGTCATTGGAGAGACATCTTGCACTCTATAAACAGCAAAAAAAAACACCCTACTTTTTTTCATTATTTTGATCGGATTGGAACCAAGATTCCACAAATTCCAGATATTAATGGGAGACCGAGACCATGCGACTAAAGTGAATGAACATCCCAACAGAATAACAAGCTGAACTTGTTTAATTCTATATATCAACATTTTGCTGCCCATAGTTTTTAAGATATCTTGGCGCGGTCCGAATACACCGTACGGACAGCGAATTCAGAGGACATTCGCTGGACAATGGCTTGACATCTGGGAGTGCTAAACGCGGTGTCAACGAAAAAGCATTAAGGAAACGTGATCTTAAACTCCGCTGTCTGGACACGGCCCAAGAGACATTACTGTCTGGACACGGTTTAAAACGAAGACAAAGCGGTGCTTTTAGGTGACAGACATGCAATACATGTCTGACACATCCTCTCATGTTTGCATTTTGTACTTGATAATCATTGCACCTTTTCTTTGTGCTGTACTCCCTTTTAAAGGTAATTGACATTTTCGTTCCGAATCGTTGGACATTCATTATGTCATGGTATAGAGAAATTAACATTAGCTATAAAGGGTTAATGAGATTGAAGCTTCGAGAGAGGTAGCTTTGTCATGACACAGGTGCCTTACTATATTATTCATATGACAATTACCTGTATTTGATGTCTCATGAACACCATTATAGAATGTGACCTCTGCTTATAGTTCGTGGGTTAATGTTTTTATGCGAATCGGCTTTTCTTCTCTTTTTTTTTTTACAAAATATGAATAAATTATGTTCAATTGAGTCTGATGAGGACAACTAATGGGTTCTTTGCCCTCTATTTTAATTGCTGTTAATTTTAGCCCATAGCTTTCCATATGATACAGTTGTCATTCTCCATCATGTTTTGAATGTTATTTTCCTGTTATTCTAATATAAATCAACATATCAGAGTGTTTGGGCTCTGACGTATGTCAAGTATGGGCGTCTCTTAAAAAGTTTTAGAGACGCATACAAAGACTCGACCACATATAAGATAAATAAACTTGTCGACGCTCATTCTATTTTGATTCTGTGATGGTGAAGGAAGTTTACATTTTCTTGATTGAAATACACTCGATACTATACACCGTCATGTGGCGTCACACTAAGGGTAATGGAGTGGCCATTACATCCTGCTACTCGCGTTCAAAATAAATGCGTTATTCACGACGAGTCGTACACCTGTTCGCTGTTAAGGTCAAATTCGGCCATGACCGTCAGAAGAATGTAAAACACTCCTCTTGTATGATATCTTTGAAAAATATAGGGAGAGAGAATGAAACAGGATCCGTTGAACTATTCCTAAATTAAAGTAGTACCTACATGAAAATTGGCTATATTACACTCCACTTGACCGGTCAAATAACCCTATTTGCCGTATTCGATAACTCTTGATTCTTCCGTAAATAATATATTGTATATATTATTATAATAATGTATATCGCATAAGCTCTGTTGAATTTTAATCATGTAATATTCATCAATGCCTCACCCATTTAGAAATAGACTTTCAATCAAACAAATTTTGAGCAGACAATTCAATACTGCATATCTGTAGGCCTATATTTTGCAACGTGTTCTAAACGAAGCACGGTCTATAGACTTACAGTGTAAGTTACTCAGGTAGGGATATCTCGTATTTATCAATACGGTAATTTTCATGACGTATTCGGTGCACAAAGAAGTGCTAAATATCATTACTCTGTTAGGTCTTTCTTTATAGCTCTTTTCTCGAGATATATTCATCACTTGCGCAATAATTAATGAAATCGAATTTACTTTGAGGCACACACCTTTCAAATTTTAATGTACTCATCACTAGGTCTGTGTATAGGTACACCTGCAACGCTGGAGCCGCCAGCTTGGAGCCTTGGAAACACGGCATTGTAGTGTACGTGCTCGACTTAAACAACAACAAAAAAAGCAAGCGGCACTTTTACCGTAATGTGAATTTCAATTAATTTTGAATTTCAAAGTGAGCGTAGTACGTACGGTAAATTGACTAAGTTAACCGTCGCTATATTCAATTATGAAGGGAGGCGCGTGTTTCCCTTCGTATACGGTGCTCGTCGAAAACGAAAGGAGACATTCTTCTGTTTTCTGAAGTACAGGAAGTTTCCCCTTAATGCTATTTATGATGGGCATGAACCGTGTTGTCGAATGTGCAGAAATGGCGTTCACATTGCCTCGAATCAAATCGAGTGGGAAGTGAAAAAGGGGACTTGAAAAAAAAAGTGGAAACGTGTCAGAACATGAAATATTCTCATTTAGACACTCAAAAGATGCGATATCTTTCTGTGAATTAATGCATGAGAAATCTATGACGGATGCGCTCTGAATAGAGCGTGGATAATTGTTTGACCTATATGTAGTTATGTATCTCGTGAAGATGCATGACTGTTGTTTCCTTACTTGCCATAGAATTTGGCACCAACGTGTACCATATTTCATTCGTCGTGGAATATACTGGTAATTTGTACAGTAGACAAGCAGTCGTCGAGGTCCACATAAACATTTTCATTTCATTTCATTTTCATTTATTTTCATATTTCTCATGTTACATTTACATTTCAAAAATAAATACGTACATAAATAACATAAAGGTATAAATGGTCAATATAATGTAGTGATTTTACTGAGAGAAATATGATGGGACCTACATGAAAGGGTACCAATCACCAAAAATAATTTAGCTCTGTATGTTAGAGGTTTCATGTCGTTATACTATATTCAAAATATGGGCTTCAAATATTAATACTATAAAGAGATATTGCAATTTCAATTACACTCTCTATAAGCGTAAAAGCGACTCGTGAGTAGACTACTCGACGCACCCGTACGGGCTCGCCAAGATAAAACCAAACTCGAAGTTCGGTTCCGCGTGAGCATTTTCATGTTATGCTTTATTTCCTTCATACTAATTAACTGTTGACCTATAGAATACCAGACCAAGTTCTTTGAGGTTGATTTTATACTTTCTAGCAGTACACAAATCATTTTTCAGGTGATTGGTACACTTTAAAGCAAGCTTGTAAAGCTGTAGGCCCCGGTGAAATAACGTCTGTTGAGAGTCAAAAGGACGTTAAGCCATTAAACTAGATCAAAGTGAACATCATTTGGGAACGGAGTAAACCCGGCTCCCGTATATGAAAGTCTGCTACGGGAACTGGGTATTCCCAGCTCCAGTAGTCAAGGGGCTAACTCATATCCAACAAATTTGCATAGAAGCCCTTTTAGCATGGTTTACAGAGGAGCGTTGGTGTCGATTATACTTGGTTCCCATCCCCATCCATCGCTAAAGGTCACATCACCAAAAAGTCTTTTGAAGTGAGCAAACATTGCAATAGCTGCTTACATAATCTGAACCAGTAAAAGTACAGACGACTGAAATATATTGATAAACCCAATTAACTTTGTCATTCATTTGATTCATCGTGATATAGATACTTATGCAGTTTGCACACAATTGATATTCAAAAATTACAAACTGATAAATCAAGTTAGTCCAGTAAAGTAGAAATGTGATATTCAAATAAATACTACCATACGATTATAATTATAGGAACAACTTTCCTTGATATCTTATTTGTTATCCTAACTTCATTGCTATAAGGTCATGTGCAGGGGCGTCACTATTATATTGTGAGTGTGCATGATGATGTCGTGTGATTAGTGTCCGACAAAAACTGCAGACAAAAGGTTCTCAAATACTAAAAATTACATACGAAATATATCCTCGAATTCTCAAATTCGCAAAGAATTTTTTTTAAAGCCCACAATTTCCAACAAATTACGAATTAGCAGACATAACAATTTAATGGAAGGGCCATGTGCGGCGATTTCTTGTCACGGCCGGGGGAACGCGACTAGCCTTCACCATTGGTTGTTTAAAAATCTTTAAAATTTCCGCCCCCCCCCCCCGATCGCCGCCCATGTAAGGGGTATCCCACCCCTAGCGACGCCCATGATCGTCTACTTCTTTCCAAGCAAGAGCAGTTTTCACGGAAGTAAAGTGAAGGTCAACTCCGTTTTATAATCACATTCTCCCGGTTACTATCCGCGGCAAAATTTTAAAGTTCACTCGTCCAAATATTACACACCTATTATAGCTTTTGTCGAAAATTTGCCCAATAGGCTGTAAATGATGCGTGTTGCTTGGAAACAACGACTTCCGCCTGATTTCAAGTCATTTAACATGATGCTAAGTTACTTTTTAATTTGGAAGTGGGGGAATGGGATGTGGAATGTATATGGATGGGGAACAGGGGGGGGGGGCAACAAAGGGGAGTCGGTAAGAGCGTTTCCCTCATCCAAACGTTTCTAGGTATTATTTTTACACACGTAAACACAGTATTCATAGACAGACATGTGCAATTTCTACTGTGTCATGTCATAATTATCTTGTGTATCCAAAGGCTGTCATGCTGCTTCGGTATGATAATCATTTTAAACAATGATGAAAAGTGTACCGCGTTAGTTGAAAAGAGAGGTAAACGAACTCAGCCTAACCGGTTTTGTTGTGTATTGATTCATAATATATATGCAGTGTAAAATGATGTAAGATATGGTAGTATTTCTGTCGTGAAGTGGTATGTGCTGTGGTTGGTGGGGGTGGGATGGGGCTATTTGGAGTATTAAACTGTCGGCGATTTTGCCACGCGAGGCTCTATAACGCAATGACTCGCGGTTGAATTCCCTGTGCATTGACCGTCAAATAGCCCTGATACAATTTGTCAAGGTGAATTTTCCGGTGTGTCCGTCAGAAATAATGCGCCGCCTAGTCAGGTGAGCGTAACGTCTAACCGCATGGGCTCTCAGAAAGTCAAGATGGTGTGTATGTGAGAGAAAGTGAGAGAGAGAGAGAGAGAGAGAGAGAGAGAGAGAGAGAGGGAAAGAGAGAGAGAGAAGGATGTAATTATGCAGACAGAGAACAGACACAGGAAGACGTAACGTGAGTGGGAGATGGTGAAGAAAGGAGATAAATAGAGAAATAGACTAGGCAAACATAGGCGGAGAGAGAGAGAGGGGGAGGGGGTGACGAAAGTGAGATATATAAAGATAGTAAAATGAAAATACGAAATTGATAGAATAGGGGATTGAAACCAATACATAAGAAAGGAAAATTTTAGAGAGAGAAGCAAATCAAAAGTCACAGAAAAGCAAGAGGGAGGGAGAGAGAGAGAGAGAGAGGGAGAGAGAGAAAGAGAGAGAGAAAGAGAGAAAGAAAGATACTTGCGAAGGCGGGAAAGTTCATTTAGATATTACGGCATGCGTGGCTGTAAAATTTCGATTCATATTTGATGCTGCTTTAGCGTTGATGGTTGAATGAGTCTTATCCTCCATAGGGGGTTAGCAGGGGTGCTATAAAAGAAGACTGGGTATTTTTTTTTTCTCTCCTTTACTATCAAGCTCTATAATCAGTTTTGGTTGAGATTAGAGACTTTAGAGAAACGAAGCTTTTCGATTCGATGAAGTATGTAATCGGGCCTATAAGTGGGCGATAATGGATCATTTGCTTCGAGCCAAACGCAGTTGAGATTGACGGGGTTAAAGTTCGAGTGGATGGATACGTCTGAGGTAGACAATGACTTTCAAATCAAGTGTCGGATTTCTATTTTCTATGCCACGTATAATTGATAAATCGTGAAATTGAGAAAAGGTTCATTTGTATTCCGACGTCAAATTAACTCTGATCTGACGGGGAGGATCATATCGAGATGAAGAGAGAATGGGAGAGAGATAGGATGAGAGAGAGAGCGAGACAGAAAGAGGGGGGGGGGGGTGTTGAGACGATAGTGGGAAAGAGAAGACAGAATACAGAGCATTAGAGAAATAGCCAAAAAAATGATTAGACAGATAAAATGCTAGAAACTAGAAAAGATCAAGAAAGAGAGAGAGAGAGAGAGAGAGGGGGGGGGGGTGAGGGGAGGGGGGGGGAGAGAAGCACACCCTGTTGAAAGATAATCTCTCTCAAAGTGTAGCGCCATGTACCTAAATAAACATAAACCACGAAATATAATTAATGTCCAATTTCATTCTTTCTTTTCTTTTCTTCTAATTTTCTGTTCTTGGCCTATGATTCCAATAAAAATCCAATTTCAATCTTCAGTAAAATATCACAATGTAAGAATGATGTCAGCCTTGTACATCAGACAGGTAGTTTGATAGAAAATACATTTCAGTATAATTCGGACATCCGAGAAATGATGATGATTTTTTTTTTATTTTTTATTTTTTAGTTCTCTCTGTATGTGATTGCCTGCTTAAATCAATTCATAATTGGCCCTGAGTTCTATTGCATGCATATTACATGTAATGCATTTACAACTGTCATTGAAAATCTAATGTAATAATAATCAGGATGATCCTTGTTGTTAATATCTCCAGAGGTAATAATACTTAGGTAAAGGTCAAAATATACATATTGGTTGTGGTCTTTGAAATTGGTTTCATCAAAAGCCTTTGAATATAATTTTGATAACTGTCCAGCCAATTCAATTCTCATTTTATCCCTTTGCAATGATTGCAGACATCAAAAGTTTGCATTGCCGTATTAACACACGTTCATCTATATGATGATGTGTTCCGGGATGTTATGTATAGCCATAAACTCGGCAGAATCTATTTTGATTCACTACATAACGTAATCTTTAGAACCACATACATAATCGTGTTGCATCAAATTGGAAGGCTGGTCCGTTCGTTCAAATTGCGGGGCATGCGTCGGCAGTCGAGTCCATAATTCTAAAGTCAAACAGAAATTAGATTGAACTTGAATAGGATCTGGCAAGGGATGTGCGAATTATCACCTTACATGGAACAGCACGCGTGGGACCGTGGGGGATAAAATGAGACTCGATTTGTATTTGAATAGTACATATTGGTGTATCAATCACTCGAGTCTAATAATTGTTAACGTTTAGCGGAAGCCGCCATGGCCAAACGTGTTTGGGACGGTGGTGTTGTTGATTAAACCTTGCTTGCATATAATGAAGGCAGTTTGAGAGGGGGGCACAGAGGAGGGGTGTAGGTGTCATCTACAGTGGTGTGTGGATGGTGGTATCGATCAAGACTCAAGAGTGTAGTGAAAATTGGCGTCAACTTTCTTGCTGATTCAAGTTTAACGCATGAGACATAAAAATTGAGCAGTGAATAAAAACTAAGCATCATTTCACGGATCAATTAACCTTTTCTAGACGACTATTTGTTGTTAACCCTTTTTTCTTATTATTGTTTTGTCTGTCTGTTTGACTGTCTGACTGTTTGTTTGTCTGTCTGATTCTGCCCACTTTTTTCGTGATTATTTTGTCAGTGATATACAATATGATGTTTCCGATAAAGATAATGTTCAAACCTAATTACCTGTATATCGTTCAATCTAAAATTCTAACGGAGAACCATATTGGTTATCATGATAATATTGTTGGATGTGTCCCATGAGTGATGGGTTGTAATAATAGAAAATAAAATGCCTTACGACATGTTTCTGTGTTAATGCTGTTTCGTTTCTGTTTCAATTTTTGTTCCTTTCTTTATTTTTTTTTTACATAAGTATAGTAAATTATATAGGACTTTTTAATAGGGGTTGACAAATGGCATTCCATAAATAAGTGGCCTAAGTTAAACCAGGCTTAACTTAGGCTCTTTCGAGAATATCGGCCGTTGTATATAATACTATCATTTATATACTATGCACGATATTCACGTTTTATCTTTCGTTCTTTTCTTTTTGCATAATGACACCTGTTCATCTTTGACGATCGCTTCATTTTGTTCTTCTTTCCTCCTCTCCAACTCGCTGTATACCACACATCACACTTTCAGGTAAGTGTCGTTTTTAATATACTCCATTAGGGGGCATATAGCTAGCATGTGTCCCCTTTTAAACCAATATGGCATACCTTAGGTACAAAAAATAAAAACGTTCCCCTTTTCAAACGAATGTTAAATACCTGAAGTACACAAAATAAAGATGTAACCCGAATACATATTTGTTTGCTAGTGGAACGGTTTTCGAATTGTGCCGCCCCTCCCCTTTCCAAAACCAGGATCTGCTCTTGTCTATGTGTGCGTAATCACTGATCACATTATTTAAATGAATTGTTCTGATAAACAATACCATATAATTATTATGATTGTTTGCCAGTTCAATTTTTTGTGTGATTGTAGTGAATACAAGAGAGAAAGAGAGAGAGAGAGAGAGAGAGAGAGAGAGAGATAGAGAGAGAGAGGGCGGGGGTACGTGTCAGGGTTAAAGGCTGAAGGAGAAATAGAGAAGGGGAAATATGCGTTACAGCCAATACTCGTTTCAGTCATGATATACATTTGAAGGCATGGATAGGAGATATGGAGTATTCCACCAGCGTGGCGTTACGCCTGACGCCGGGCAGCGATTCCCTATAGCTACCGTGGGAGCGAGTGTAGTTATGTCAGCCATAACTCAGAGCCACGTGACTCTGCAATTTAATCGAGAAAGTCATCTTTAATATTTCAGCATCTACACAAATATGCGTCATATGTTATTGCCACATGATCTGCATTTGATTCGTACACATGTGTATATGGTTTCTTGTAACGTTCCCGTACACCACATTTTCAATACACATGTATATACCATTTTTTAACAACTTGTATTCCTCGGTAGACCTATATAAACATAGGCTTTAGATATCGCAATTAAGAATAATTGTTTAAATATTTCTTGTTTGGTTTCTAATTAATCTATGAGTGCACGCACATTTATTTCAGTGGCTTCCTTTTGGCAAGACTTTCATTTATGTATTCATGTGTATTTGTATAATTTGTATGCTCAGTTGGTTTGGAGCACTTTGAAATATCATAGTAAACAGAAGTGAAGTTTTATGCTCTTTATGCATCAATTGTTGTTCTCATATTTCCGTCAACTGAGCAAAAAATGAACATTTTCTAATGCTACATATCAATCGTCCTGTGTCACACAACATCCCATGGAATTCAACATCAGCCCACGCTCTAAAAACTAAAGTGTTTAAATCACCTCTTAAAAGGGCCGAGGAGTGACCACTTTTTCTAAATGGTAGATAAACAAACACCTTTAACATGCTGGATTCAGCCTCCATAGTGTTGTATCTAGTATGTTAAAAGTGTTAATCTAAAAATTGGTTACTCCTCGGCCCTTTTAAACGTTAATTGAACACTCTAGTTTTTAGAGTGCATTCTTAAATAAATTCCGACCATGCCATACGATCATTCAAACTGCCTGCAAAGCAATATAACGAATCCGCGAAAAAAGCACTGCAAATATAGCTCTAAAATGGAGAAGATCTTTACAACTGTAGTCACGTGACCTCACTTGACTACTAGCCATATATCACGAGAAGAAGCCGACGGTCCTCGCATGTGCGCGGGAGTAAATTGAATTAGACTTGCTTACCATAAGCATAATTTAACTGGGTCTCAAACGATGTGCATAAAATATTTAAACGCAAAAGACGAACCTGGCCAGTCATTGCTGATCTAGTATAAGGTATATTTTAAAAAGAAATGGAGTATATAAGTCCTAGAATGACTGAAAAGAAACCTTGCTTTTACAATTTTGTTTTGATCGAAATGTCATGAGTTGCATTTCCGCCAAAGTTGGAATGCTTAGTATACGTATCAATATAATGTCAAATTATTTGATGATCAATTCAAAATAACACACAGAATTAGTGTCTGCACAGAAATTTTCCAATGCAATCTATCTCTTCTTCATTTGTGGAATATTGTCTAATACTACACAATTTCTGTATGTACAGTAACAAAATTCCAATGCAATCTATCTATTTTTTAATTCGTGGAATATTAAATAATTTGAAGGATATATTTTACGTTATCAAACATAGTTCTTTATACAGTAAATATTCCACGGCTCAATTTTATTCTCACTTACTGAATTTAGCAATATTTTTTGTTTTTAATTTTGATTAACTGTCATTTTGTCACCAAACTTTTATGCATTTTAAAGATCAAGATGACTTAAACGTTAAATGTCGATTTATATATGCAAGAATTATTTCTTGATACACCCTGTACTCATGTATTCTATTGACTCCCAGCACCTGCAAATGTGGTGAGTGTAGATTTGTTGTATTTCCTGACTTATTCATTGACAAAATACCCTTCTATGTATAAGGTGACCACGTTTTTATGACACGGAGTGGGATATTTGATTGTGAGGTTGGCATTTATTTGATTTAACAAGAAAAAAGGGGAATGGCGGACAAAATATACTATTTCAAAGACCTTTTCTTTCATATTCAACTGCTATGAGGATAAATATTATCCATTTCTTCGCAATGTTACCTGTACTGAAAAGTAAGTGTTTAAACAGTTTTGTGTGTGTGTGTGTGTATGTGTGTGTGGTTTTTGTTTGTTTGTTTGTTTGTTTGTTTGTTTTTTGTAATTGATTTTCTCCATAATTCATAGTTTTTCGACATCATAAATACAAATAATCTATGGTCAGAATTCGTAATTGCAATTTTGCCATTTTGTAGTTATTTCATTTACTTGTATATTTCATTATGCTATATAAGAGTAGTTATTTGTCTTGTCATTATTGGTGCCTCGATGCAAACTACTAGTGATATATAGCGTATTTGCACTTTAACTGATTATTGGTGAACTGAATAAAATTGAATTTCATCAAACATCACTGGATATTTTTTAGTGATGTTTATGCAGTAGTCATGAAGACAGTGCTAACAGTTACAGTCGGGCAGTTTCTCTTTGCTTCATTCTGTTTTACTTTTTAAGTTATATCTTCGTCTAACCATCGAACTGATAATCATAGAGTGGCAAGATATGTCAACACTGGTGAATCCATTAGGGTAACTCTTTTAGGCGCCATTTTCTGTATTCCCGTCGTCCCTATAGACAACGAGTGTGACGTCACAGCACATGCTAAAGCAATTATTGTGACACCGATAAGGCTTTAAGCTCAAATCCATGTAATAATTGTTATAATACTTTAAAGCATGGCTTGACAACTAGAAATCGCTATAATCCAATGGCAATCCTAATGCGTGATAATGCGATATTTTCCACTCAATATTACGATGAGCCTTTTTCAGTGCCATTTTATTTATTTTCCATGTGGTAATTAGATCACATTGAGGTTGTCCAAATACATCTCACTAAGCACCACTAATAACATGGCATGCATCCGAGTTACATTTAATTGGCTGATATTGAGCTATATTATCATGCAATTGCATGTTGCCCACGTACTTATATCAATGTTGTCCACCGTATTGAGATAAGCACGAAAAACAAACGCGTTTATTTGAATATCAAACAGTATCAAATGCACCCTGTCCACAAATCAAATATCATATAATGCCTGTGAAATGCATTTTAATATCAATTTGTCTCGTCTCCTTAATTGGCATTCCGTGTTCTCAATTCGATGTTTCTCATAATCGCCGTAATAAAGAGGGACACGTATATCAAGCCATGCTTTTGTCATGTTTATAAGCGTGCTTTATCAGTGTAGATTTAGGCTCAGTTTTATCGCTTTCATTAAAAATTATACTGAAACACGGACACCCACGTTTCCATTATGATGATCCATATTCAAACATACGAGATCTGCATGACTAAAACTCGTCTTCAAAAAAGAAATCAGGAAGTAATGTTATAGGCTAGTTTGATGCACCTTTGACCGAGATTGCGCATGTTATGTAATTAAATCCCCTCACGGTAAGCCTACTGTTGGTTTGATGCCTTTCTGTAAATTTTAGCGTTAATTTGACCTTTGAACCCCACATAATCAGGAGACAAAAAAAAAATCAACAACTTCGGAAGATTAGGGGATATACAGAGCGATGGGATTTCTATGATGCATCGCCGCAAGTTCGAATACTAGTTTGACCTTTCAACTCGCAAACAATCACGTGACAGAAAAGAGAGGACTTTGAAAATTAGGCAATATAAAGAGGTGCAAATTCCATAATTCATAACTCTTATTTCAGACACAATTTGACCTTTTGAACCAGCAAATAATCACGTGACCTGGGAGAAAGAACTTTATTCGAAGATTAGACATAATAAAGTGGTGCAATTTCTTTAATGCATTAT
Source organism: Heliocidaris tuberculata (assembly GCA_025618425.1). Classification (NCBI taxonomy): domain Eukaryota; kingdom Metazoa; phylum Echinodermata; class Echinoidea; order Camarodonta; family Echinometridae; genus Heliocidaris; species Heliocidaris tuberculata. The sequence goes on from CM046851.1 coordinate 9,242,102, forward strand.
CGTTAATTCGACAGAAAGTGAATTATAGCCTCCCATTCGCTGGTAAAACAAGATATGACTGTCATAAAAAGTCCAAAATGCTTTCACCCTCTTGCAACGCTACCTTCATCGTTTGCGAAAATGACGGGAGAGAACTGAGGTTTAGGTGGTATAAATCATCACTGGAGTCGGAGACCCATGTAATTAAGGAGAGAGCCCCGAGACAGTGGTATAAACAAACATGAGAATAGCAGTTGAGGAGCTTGTCAGTGCAGATGGACTGATAAAGGACGGGTGGCGTGGGTGAAGTAATCCAAACACGGGGTGAGGAAGAGGGGGTAGGGGAGAGGGTCGGATCAAGTATCCCTTTGTACCTTCAAAATTCCCTCCAGCATGTCGGAAGGACAAACCTAGAGCGCAACAGCGATGGAGTTCTAGAGGATGGAGGGGGCGATGGAAACTTTTTAGCCTTCGTTTGACTCCAAGTGGTATACAATTTCTCTCGCTGTAAACTAATCCTAGACGGTTATGTTTCCAGGAACTCAGTGTTTATGAATGGGACTTATACACACCGAGCGTGGAAAGGTGCCCTGATGTCTCTCAGCACTTTACTCGACAATTGTACACTCTCTTGTCTCATTGTGCATTCCTTATTAAATCCTACATGTATATGGACACGGTAGAAAGATACCAAATCAATGATATCTCGACCTTGTTGTAGCTTAGGGGCTCCTCTTGCCTCACCTGAACCAAGGTCGAACACTATGGTACTTGTTTAGTATAGGTTTTCCCGCCCATTTTCGTCACCATTTTCATTCAAATTGTTTAAAATGTGTTTTTCAATTTCGTCCTGGACACTGTGGAATGTGCGAATGCTCGTTTCAATTTCGTCTTTGGTCGATCAATTTTTGAAACATTGTCTGTCAGTTTCGTGCTTTGTCACCCGTTTTCGTCAATTGCAATTAAAATTCGTCAGTCACAGTAGCTGAGCACGAGACAGCAAAATGAATATCGTCTTTCGGTATTCATTTTCGTCCAAGTTTCACTCAAAACCGTCTCCCAGATATACGGTATAATGCTGTAATTATTGCCAGTTTACTCATCACATTTACAATGTTTACGTCGCTTTTTTCACACCTGGAAGAAGTCTAAAATTTAAAATTTTGAATTTTGAAAAAAACAGCACCCAAAATGGTACAAAAGTAAATCTTTGAGGGTTCAAATCTTCCAAATTGAATCCTTAAAGTTGTAACAAAACTTTGAACTCCTGATATTCAGTTGCAGCCGAGTTAGACTTCTTCCATGTTGAAAATATGCACTTTCACGCTTGCTATGAGTAATAATCGATCCTGTTCAAGTTCGGATCCGCATCCCATGTGCTGGCATTGGTCTTTTGGGGGCTCAATACTCAATACTCGAAACATTTATTTCTTTGTGTGTGTGGGGGGGGGGGGGTTGTAGATGTTCTTGATGTCATCTTCAGTAGATGTTAACACATCGTCATGACGTCACTTTTGTCTCTGACCTCTTGCAGCCATGTCTAAGGCGTATACTGTGTTTATATTATATATTTTTAATGGTTTCGAAGCGTTTGTATGGATAAAAAAATCATGGCACCTGCATGTTACAGTATCATAAGAGTAAGAATCCGAGGGGGATCTACCAGTACCCCTAAAGCCTCCCTCCTGGTTCAGTCATACCCCCCACTACCACTGATACATTCACGGCGTGTTAAAGATGAATCTATACTCGCCATCCACGTCTGTCGCGCCCTTAAACCGTACTTGTTTTATTCCGCAACTTGCCGTGTAAGCTCTTCAAAAAACAAGATGCAAAACGTACGCGTATGCCGCACTCGCGCGATACGCACTCTTTCGACACCGTGCACCGTATCAGTAGTCTAGTCCAGTGCATGCATGCAGTGCCATTATATCCGCATTGATCGCATGGTCTTGGTTTTGTGAATTCTAGCAATTTTTTTTCACTCGTTTTGTAGTTTTTTTTAAATTTTGCTCTAGCTCTTAATTGATAACAATTAACAGGGATGATATTGTCAACTTTAATTTGGTTAGTCTTGCTTCTGTATGCAAGCTCTCATGCTCATCCAGTGGACGATCAGCATGATCAGCCGAAGAAGGACCCCAGCAGTGTATCAGAGACAGTGAGTAAAGTCAGTAGAACTGTAGTGCTACTGTTAGATAAGTGTAAAAGCAGATAGGCCTACTAGTATTTTCGCTGTTTTTGGACTACCGACTAGCACTAAAATTCGCGAGGTGTTAATTTCGCGATTTTGCATATGTCACTACTAAAGCCCACTCATACAATGCACAAGATTATGATATAACCTTGTGCTGGTGGACCACCCTGCTAGCTGCTGAAACTAGGCAGCACACAACCAAAAAATAAATCTTAAAATTATGATTTCTGTACCAAAAAAATTAAAAACTCATGAATGATCTGTCTTTCATTTATACCTTGGCTGTTGTGTTATTTTTTATCCACCAGAGTGCTCAAATCTTTAATTTGAGAATATTTTTTGTGAGGCCCTCCAGTGTTTTGAATTGGATTTAGATCTACAAATTGTAATACAATTCCAAATTATACAGGGCCTTGCAAAAATATGCTCAGAATTAAAGATTTGAGCGCTCTTGGGATTAAAAAACATCTTGGCAGCAAAGATAATAATAAAAGACACATAATTCATGGACAATATATTTTTTTGTTACAATAATCATAATTTTAAGACTCTTTTTTACTAGGTGTTGTGTACTGCTAAGTTTCACTACACAAAAGGTCCTACCGCGGTGCGAGTGCTAAAGCTAGAGTCTAGACCTGTCATATGCATGCCATGGCATAGGATATCTTAGACTGAAAAATCCGTCTGTTCGGAGGAGTTTTTCAACATTTTCTGACATTCCGTGAAGCCAGACGAAGTCTCAGCGGAACATTTCCTGACCGAAATAGACTGATTTTTCGGTCTAAGGATATCTAGGCCCGTATTCTGAAGTCAAGTCTAACTAGAGTAGAGTAGAAGGTCTAAACCAAAGCCAAGGTCTAAAGTCAAGTCTTACGAAGGTTTAAACTGGACCAAGAGTCTAACTCTAAAGTCTTTGTTATGCCTTCCTTAAACTCGACTTTAGACTTTTGGATTGATTAGGCTAGACCAGACTTCAGAATACGGTCCAAAGAGTCTAGGCCTATACTACTAGGCGAGTACTAGACCTCTCTCTACTCTAGTCTCTACATTGAAGTGGTAGGAATTTTTGCGAAGTTGTGAATGTGACTCACAAAGTTTGCGAAAATAAAAGTAAAACCCTCGCAATAATGACAGCTTTTACAGTCTACTGCATTGCTTTCTGAACAAATGAATCTAGACTAAAAAAAAAAAAAAAAAAAAAAAAAAAACATGCGCACACATGTATGCAAAGCTATGGCCCATGGGTCTAACTTGCATAAGGCTTAGCCTTAGGCTAGCCTTGTAGCTTTGGAATCCAATCATGATTAAAGCCTACAGGGTCTCCTCTCGTTGACCGATGGGATCTGTCTCTTCTCGTGGGGCTATAATGTTGGTACTTAATCTGGTCAGCCCCCTCGTAGAGACAGATTGCTTCATTGGAGTTGCCCATGAAACCATTCTGAGCTGACCCATATCGGGTCACAACATATCCAGCTAAAATGCCCTCAAAAGCATGTTATCCTCTTTCTATCCTAACCTAATAAGTTCTAATTGGGCATCTAGGCCTATATAGACTAGTGTAATCTATTCCTAACCGATGTTTAGTTTACTGATTTTGTGAAATAATCCGAGAAAAAGGTGATACTCTATTGGATTTGGCTCGTTGCGTCTTCCCCTGATGAAATCCGACTTGGCCCGAGACAAAATTGCCCTCGAGAGTACAGGTCGCCCCACGGACAGCTTGCCCTCGAAAAATGAGGGCGAGTTTAAGCGAGGGTATTTAACTTATATTTTCTCTAAAGGCATGTTTTTTGGTCATTTTTAATTTCATTTTGCCGGACAGAAAGTGTAGAAAAGATGAGAGTGTAAATCAAAGTGTGTCTTACCTATGCAGATTTATTTTTTTCAGAGCAGCTGTTGCTTGAGCAAATTTCAGAGATTCACTTTAGAGCCAGATTACAATAATAATGTTAAGACAAAACATTAAGCCATGTTTAAACTTTAACTTTAGGCAAAATTTAACAGTTTCCAGATTTAATAAATCTGAGCTGAATGATCTTATGTACAGAGTATGTGATGAGGTGTAAAAATGAACCTGTGAAAAAATAAGAATTTAAGGTCATCATTTAGTGCTTCAAAAAAGGGAAAATCTAAAATATCCCCTCCACAGACTACTGTGTTTGGTTGTATACCACCATATTTTAAAGCAAATTCATAGATATCATAATAATGAATGCATGATCTTCATTATTTTTGCTTTCTCTGTAGTTTTTTCACCCATCTGAACATAATTATGCAGGTCAGGAAGCTCAGTTGAGAACTTTTTTGATCAGTTAGCCACTGCGTTTAACTGTGTCTTAAAGCCAAGTTACACCTTATGACATTTTACATTAATTTAAGAAAGGTTTAATTCAGAGCCAGATTAAACCTTAGCCAGTATTCATTCTTTTTTACCAAGTAATATGTATTGAAGAGTAAGAAGAGTAAGAAGAGTAAGCTAAAACCTAAAGACAGGCTCCAACTTATGCCGTGTTAGCCTGAAAGCCAAGTAAGGGTTGTACTTTATAGAGCCAGATTAAACCTTAGCCAGTCTTCATTTTTAAAGTAAGCTAAAACCTAACAACAGGCTACACCTCATGCTGTGTTAGCCTTAAAGCCAAGTTACACCTTAAGACAGGTTACCCTTTAAGAAGGGTTATACCTGTACATGTACATGTACTTTAGAGCCAGATTAAACCTTAGCAAGTATTCACATTTAAACCTTAGCAAGTATTCACATTTAAACAAAGTAATAATTAAGAGTAAGTTAAGATCTAAACACAGGCTACACCTTATGACATGTCAGCCTTGTAGCCAAGTTACACCTTAAGACAGGTTACACTTTAAGAAGGGTTTAATTCAGAGTAACATTAACCCTTAGGCAGGAGTCGCTCTAGACGGGAGTAACAATTAAGAGTAAGGGGACACTTTAAAGTTGCAGGTCCTCTGGTCATATTTTTTCTAAAGGCATAAAATATTCTCCCCCCCCCCCCCCCCCTCATTTGGTTTTCTTCATATTTTGCTGGACAGTGTAATGAGTGTAAATCAAAGTGTGTTTTACTGTGCAGATTTATTTCTTGGGGAAGAGCATGCAGTTGTCAGAATAAATTTCAAGGATTCACTTCAGAGCCAGATTAGAATGTTACATGTACATGTAGGACAAAAGCATTAAGCCTTGTTAGCCTTAAAGCCCAGTTACACCTTAAGACAGGTTACCCTTTAAGAAGGGTTATACTTTAGAGCCAGTTTTCATTTTTAAAGTAAGCTAAAACCTAGCAACAGGCTACACCTTATGCCTTGTTAGTCTTAGAAAGCCAAGTTACACCTTAAGACAGGTTACACTTTAAGAAGGATTAAAAATGTACTTTAGATTAGAGCCAGATTGAACCTTAGCAAGTATTCACATTTAAACAAAGTAATAATTAAGAGTAAGTTAAGATCTAAACACAGGCTACACCTTATGACATGTCAGCCTTGTAGCCAAGTTACACCTTAAGACAGGTTACACTTTAAGAAATATTATACTTTAGAGCCAGAAGTAATAATTAAGAGCAAGTGCTATTGTATTATAATATAATAAATATACATAAATAAACATATCCATATTTTCGGTAAATGATGTGATGCCCTTCATGAACAGTTTGATCCAAAAATACGTCAAAGTCCTTTCTGAGAATTTTTTTTTCATTTCTTTCTTTCTTTTTTTTTTAAATACTTCTTTGCCAATCTTGTCCAAGTGAAAGAATGCATGTAGGAAGTATGATACATTACGGTGGAAATATTGCATGAAAGTAACATGCTAATGCACTCTTTTTTATCAAAAAGTTGACATGCTTTTGTGACCATTTTAAAAATCAAAATGGCAAAAAAAATTGCTCTTAAAAATTATGAATCTTATAACTTCAACTCCTGTTTTACCTAATTATTTGAAGCACTTGAGCCAAATATCATTTTTAATTTGTGCACACATGTCCAATTTACTGCGAAATTGCCCATATATGCAGAAAGGTTGGGACCCCATGACCCTGCTCAATGTTGCTCTAAGAAATTAATGGTTGAATTATGTAGTGTCGAAACAATATTCAGCAACACTTTTAGATATTTGATATATGTTTTCTCCTTTTAATTTCAGAGTATCCCCAAAAGGACAAGGACTCCGCCCGCATTGGATGCAGACACCTACGAAAGGATCTTACAGGCACTGAAAAGAGGTCACCATGGGGCCACAAAGGAAGCGAAACAGGAGCATAAGGACTGGTATAAAGTCTCAAGATTCTTGCGCCAGTGGCCAGAAGTGACAGTTCGAAGGATGTACAATCCAGTGTCGGGAGCACTCGAGGAGCGTCTTGTTTTCCCGGCACAAGACTCATCGGTCCGTATGATGATAAGAAGTGAAGAGATTAATCAGATCCTGGAAAATTTCTTCTTGGAGACTGTTGGCGATGGAGCGGCAAAGCTGGCCAAGCGCATCCAAAAGGTGTTTGTGGGACTAAACAAAATAAACATACAGAAATGGTTGAATACCAAACCATCGGTACAGAAGACCCAACCATTGTTTAGAAATTGTGCCCCTCTGATTCCTGTACAGGCCAGCATTGTTATGGAAAGAAACCAAATAGATTTGGTGGACATGTGAAACGTTGGTGGAAAAGACTCCAGGTTTCACTACATTCTGAGTGTCATTGATGTATTTAGCAGATACATATTCCTGAAGCCGCTTGAAACCAAGTCTTCTGAAGAGGTGGCCAGTGTGCTTATGAGAATATATAATGAGTTTGGACCACCAAGAATTCTTCAATCAGACCGTGGTACCGAGTTCAAAGGGGCTGTACAGGAACTGATTGGCTTAAATGTGGAAAGCCATATAGGATTATAGTTGTTGGATGTATATTGATGTTCAGCCTGTTGGCTTTTGCATTCTAAATTCTAGTCTTATAAATATTCTGGAATGGCATTTCGGCACATGTTCAGTTTCATTTATTGCTTCAAGTTACTTGTTCTTTGTAAGTAATGTATATTTTATCATGGTCTGTTGCATTTCGGCACATGTTCAGTTGCATTTATTGTTTCAAGTTACATGTTCTTTGTAAGTAATGTATATTTTATCATGTATCTTATGTGTGTATATTATTTGTTTCTCATATAACTTGGCCATTATTTTTATGGCATCTTCATGACTTCACAATTTATTGGACCGAAAATGTGAAGAGGTTTCTTCTTCGTAATTGTCCATCATTACCAAATAAAATTAGAATGACAACCATTTAGTGAGAATAGGACATTTCAGATAATTTTGGGTTCTGGTAGCTACAGAAAATTATTGTTTTCAGAATTGAATAGAAATTATTTAAAATGCTCAAAACTACAAATAAATGATATCTACCAGGAAATGTGTACGATAGAGTAATATAGCAATGGCCAAAATGAATGTAGTTCAGATGTTATCTTTACCAAAACTATGTTCTGGCTAAAAGACATTAAGCAAAGTTAATCCAAAGTCTATTCTTGACAGGAAACATGAATTGGGTCAAAATTATAAGATGCTTGAAAAGTTAGAAGAATGGATAGTTTGGTGAGCTTAAATTCAAGTAGGAAAAGTGAAATTTACACCGTCTCATATTAGCTAAACCATGATCAAAATGTTTTCTTTTGGAAAAAAAGCATTATTGGTTGTAATATATGCTATACAGTGCATTTAGTGTGTGCTCAGAATTTTTGAGATGATCAGAGAAGAAGTATGCACTTTTCTGTTGCTTGTCTTATGATCATTTTAGAAAAAATACAAAGTACAGTATACTTGCAATATTACCTTGTTATATTCCACTAGATTATTTATCTTGCCAGTTTGCTGCCATGGCATCACTATGTATTTACTTCATACCTATGTTATATGTATACTGAAGGGGCAGCTGCTGATTCAGCCCCTCCCCCTCCCCCCTACCTTTGACAATTTGTGGTCATGTTATTGATTCTCTCTACCTGGTGCAACTTTTGATAACATTTGAAAAGAATTAGAAGTTTTCCTATGTTTCGTACACCTCTTCTTCTTCTTCTTCTTCTTCTTCATCTTCTTCTTCTTCTTCTTCTTCTTCTTCTTCTTCTTCTTCTTCTTCTTCTTCTTCTTCTTCTTCTTCTTCTTCTTCTTCTTCTTCTTCTTCTTCTTCTTCTTCTTCTTCTTCTTCTTCTTCTTCTTCTTCTTCTTCTTCTTCTTCTTCTTCTTCTTCTTCTTCTTCTTCTTCTTCTTCTTCTTCTTCTTCTTCTTCTTCTTCTTCTTCTTCTTCTTCTTCTTCTTCTTCTTCTTCTTCTTCTTCTTTTTTTTTTGGGGGGGGGGGGGGGGGGAGGTGTAGGCCAGAGAGGGTCAGATAGCTAAAGTGATACTTGGATAGGAAGTTTCACTAGTACTTGCTTTTCAATATTATGACTTGTAAGTTAAAGGCATACAGTGAATATTTTGTTTGAGCTGTGGCTGAGAGAGTTTTAGGCAAGGAAGGCCAGACTCTTATATGGTAAGAAAGATGATAATTTTGAGTGAACGTACAATAATGAAAATAGCTTGATGGTAGTTGGTATTTCCATTCTTTATACAATGGAAACTTGCTATAACAAGGTATTTGGGACAATGAATATTGTTGTTGCACAAATGTACATTTATTATGTGCTGAATCAAGCAATCCATGAAATCATTCCTTGAAAACACCTTGCCATTTTTATAGATTAATAAAGTTGTTGCTTTGTTCTTTTGTAATCATTGATTTGAGTGAGAGTTTTTATTGTTATACTGTGGAATGTATGTTAATAATTAAATATCATGATGAGTAAGTTTCCAACTATTTTGACCAAATTATTAGGCAATCACTCAGTATAAATGATATCCTGGATGATATCTATGGAAAACTAAGATTCTCTACATTTAGCAGTTATACATTTTACTTTTTAGGTTCCATACATTAATGAATTAGAACAATTGACAGTGATTGGATAAAATTTGAATTGTTACAAGAAATTAACTCGAAATACTTAGGTTAGCAAACATGGAAGTACTGGGAAAGAAATGCATGTTCTAGAGTTGTCATCTACATGTTTATGACACCTCTTCCAAAGAGATTGAATGAGAAAGGCAATAGAAAATAGGAAATGAAATTTACCTATACCCAAGTGAGTTGGTAGATCTGTTAGAAAATTACAATTTTTTTTCATTTTTAAAAACGAAAAAATAAAGGATCTGACACTGTGACACACATGCACTATCAAGATATCTATGAAAATTCTATTTATTATCACTAGGAAAATGATTCCACTATACAGTGTATCTACAGAGGGTATATTTTACATTTTAGCTCTTTGAAAAACACTAAATGTTGAATTTGAAGCCTAATTTTTTTTCACATCTTTATTTGTGTACGCCATTAGATATGCAGATATCATTTCAGTGAAATAAGATCAAAACAAGCCTGAATTTATAACCATCATAATATATATTAAAATGATTTTCATACTAATATTGAGTGTATGTGTGCGTGTCTGTGCGTGTGTTCCTGTGTGTGTGAATGCAAACACAAGCGATCACTCACCATAAACTTGAGCCTTAATAGCGGCAGATCCGGGGGGAGGCAAATCGGCCCCGGCCCCCCTTTTTTTGGCTGATGACCTTTTTTTTAGTAATCACACACAAACAAATCTGCTCCGCCCCCCTTTTTTTTCCTGATGACCTTTTTTTCCCATCACAAAAAAAAATCAGCTTAATTTTCAGCCCTCCTTTTTTTTTTTTTTGAAGGGGGGGGGGAATCTTTGATCCGTTGTTTAGATTTTGGGTTCAAGGGGTCAAAGGTCACATGTCACAAATTTAACAAAAATGGAAAAAAATCACCAAAAACAGATTGTGACCGCAACAACTTCAAAGATCTTCTTTTTTTCTTTTTTTAAATAAATTGGCTCAATTTTTGTAAGGGCATGTAAGGATGAACTGATTAAATTGGGGGGGGGGGGGTGTCACAGGTCACAAGGCAGAAAGATTTGTGGATGAACATGTAACCATGAACTGAATGAGTTTTCGGAGTAGTCGTTGATGTTACTATTAGAATACTTTTCTGATATGGCAATGGCGGAGGCATAAATTTCGACCGCGCGCAGTCGACAGTGAATCTACTTTACCTCTGTATTTATATTTTTGGCCATGGCCGTACTCAGCGGGGGGGGGGGGGGGGCAATTGCCCCCCTGACATTTTCAAAATGATATATTTTTTCATAATAATTTAAAATTTTCTTAAATTCACCCCAAATATGCACCAAATCGCTCAATTTCAGGTCGGAAAAAGCAAAAACTTTCGGCTCGGCGCTTTCAGTGTTCTAAGTTATTGTTAAAAAATTTGCCCCCCCCCCCCCCGAAAAAAATTTGTGCGTACGGCCTTGTTTTTTTTTTTCCCCTCTCATCAAAATAAAATCAGTTTGAGCAAGTTTGGTCAGAAATCCTTCGAATGGTTATGAAATTACCCCAGTCACAATGATTGGGCGATTTTTTTTTTTTGTGATTTTTACAAGATTTTTGGTCCTGTGACCTTTGATCTTTGATCCCTGAGCCGAAAATCTAATTACTTCATCATTACATTCTTATACCTACTTGTGCCAAATTCGGTTAAAATCCTTCAAATAGTTGAAGGGTTCTTGAATATATAGGCTTACTATCCAGTAAATATATAGGCAAAGGCTTTTGAGATCTCAGAAGATCCCGAGCTTTATCCTTTACCAAAGTTTATCTCAGTTTTTTGGGGAAAAAGAAGCCCTGCATGCTGGGAAATGGTTTTGGAAGGGTGTAATTGCTCCCATCCTTAGAATGAGCGTAAAATATTTTAGCAAAAGAGTTAAATTTGAATACACAAAATAATTTTGATTTTAAAACTCTGCCCAATGAACAAGTTAAGAAAATACAGATGACCGTGATATGCGAATAGATCTGCAAAAAATACATTTTGAAATGTTAACCTTACAATTTTTTTAGTATTCCGCGTTGCAAAAGTTGATCTCACTTCGAGTGATTCCAATTCACAAGAACTTGTGCGCGACTGTAATATCTCGGTCTTTCTTTCCACACACCATTCAATTAACATGATTAAAAGTAGGATTTTTAATTGGTAGTATGAATATAATCTATGATTATGACAACGACAAAGATATAATTATAATGATACTAATAATTGGAAGACGAGTTATAAAACAACAGAAAAGTAAGGAAGGGCGAGAAGAAGAAGAAGAAGGAGAAGAAGAAGAAGAAGCCAGAGGAAGATGGAGGAAGAAGAAGAAGAAGAAGAAAAGAAGCCGGAGGAAAAAAGAAGAAGAAAAAGGGGGAGAAGAATTAAGAAGAAAAAAAGAAGAAAAAAGAATTAAGAAGAAAAAAAAAAAGAAAAAGAGGAAGGAGAAGAAAAAGGAGAATTAAGAAGAAAAAAAGGAGAAGAAGAATTAAGAAAAAAAGAAGAAGAAGAAGAAGAAGCCAGAGGAAGATGGAGGAGGACGAAGAAGAGAAAGAAGAAGAGGAAGAAGGAGGAGGAAGAAGGAGGAGAAGAAGAAAAAGGAGAAGAAGAAGAATTAAGAAGAAAAAAGGAGAAGAAGAAGCCAGAGGAAGATGGAGGAGGGCGAAGAAGAGAAAGAAGAAGAAGGAGGAGGAGGAGAAGAAGATAAAAAGGAAAATATATAAAAAAGAACCAAGAAGAAAAAGAACAAGAAAAAGAACAAGAAGCCAGAGGGAGATGGAGGAGGGCGAAGAAGAGAAAGACACATGTTCATGTTATGTTCATTCTCCTGTCATTTGATACATGAAGGCTCAGTGGCGGATCCAGGATTCACCAATTGGGGGGGGGGGCGAAAATTCGGCCGAATATTTTTGTGTGATGACTAAAAAAAAAAAAAAAAAAAAAAAAAAAAAAAGGTCATCAACAAAAAAAGAGGGTGCCGGTGCCGATTTTTTTGTGCGTGATTACTAAAAAAAAAAAAAAGGTCATTAGCAAACGAAAGGGGGGGGGGCGGCCGACCCCCCCCCCCCCCCCCCCCCCCCCCCCCCCCCCCCCCCCCCCCCCCCCCCCCCCCCCCTCCCCGGATCTTAGAAAAGGATAGGCCTGGTTCTCGCATTAATCGTGGACAAGGCTGCTGCAACGAGGTAGCGACCATGCAGAGAGCAGGGTTGTGAACACACAAAACATACACCGGCCACACTTTATGTATGCATACACGAATGTGCTGCTTGCCCGCGCGTACGCACTGGCAGATACTTTATTTCTGGTAGCATAGGCGGCGAGTTACGTTTTAAGCCAAAGTTACGGTTTCGAACCTCGACATCCACGTCACAAGTAGCATAGTCTGTGATTTATCATTTCCATGATACCCCATGCGTGCTATAAACAAATGAGGAGATCAGTTATTGGGTTTATCTCTGTCACGGCACCGCAAGAATCATATATCTTCAAACCCGACTAAATTAAGTGGATTTGTAAACTGATGTCAGAGATTAAAAGTGGCATTTACGTTTTCGGGAAGGACGTCGTTATGGTAGTCTTAAAAAGAAAACTGTAAACATGCCGTATCTTGATTATTATCTCAAACTTTTAAATATTTTTGTTGAGTGCGCAATCTCCTGCGTTTAAGAAATGTAACTTTGGAGTGCAAAGGTCGATAACATCTAATTAAAGGCTCTTCATGCCTGAATTTAAAAAGAACGCATGATAAAATTCACTCTATTCATAATTCTGGACAACTGCATAAACCTATATTGAAAAGTAATACGAATAAACCGGTGTTGTTGTTTTTTCTAATTTTACGTTTGCGTGCTAATTCTGTTATGGTTGTATGGGATATAATTATTATGACGTCATTAATACATGGATGAACTCATAACTTGATCAAGATCTGACCTTTGTTAGTTTGTTCTATGAACAGAATGTAGGTCTATTTTCTTTCCTTCGAAAATATTCACAATGATAAAAAAAAGAACTAGAGTACTGCAATATAGATCTAGGTTATATCATAATACGAAACCATTTCCCCCAAACATGTAGTGCTTTTTACTACTATAGTGACGTGCACAATAATCAGTTTTGTTTCATTCCGTTTCACAAAAAATAGGTGTGGAAATGCGAGAGGCAAATAGAGAGTAAAAATGGCTGATCCGAAAGGTCATTTGGTTGATTCACCGTACTATAAGAAACAAAGGCATACAGAACATCAAACATGTCGGACATGACATTTTGTCGCCAACCATTCGGCCGAAATATCCCGAGTTATGATTGATTATTACTGCCTTGATTGTTTTTGACGAGATGAAATGGTTCTGTCCTTGCAACAATCATGGTTGTAAATTTAAGGTCGGTATTAGGTTGTCTCCTTTTCGCGCGCTTTTGAATTTCGACGGTGGAAGCGAAAAAAAAAAGGACGTTCTGTGGTGATGTCATTTTGGCTTAGACTCCTGGATTAAGGTGGTAGGATTTGGCAGAGATTTGGGTCAATGAGGGATATGCGAAGTCTTGAAGGAGGAAAGGGACGGCGCTTGAATGCGGCCATCATTTGTTTGGTCCAAGGCCCGATTTACACCCATGGAATAAGCGTGATCTATGAATAAAAATCCGTATAAAATGTCTATCAAGCTAACCAACATTTTAAACGCCATTGGATATATTCAAGTATGATATTTTTGTAGGTGATTCTGGTATTTCCAAAACCAGTGCGTTTGCAAAATAGGCCTTCACAAATTTCACTTCAAACATACTAAAGAATGATATTATAGCTTGAAACTCCAATATCCTTTTTTGCATTTTCAGATAGACTAATGCCAAATTCAAGAGATCCTCACAAGAGAGATCTTAGATTTACAATTCTGAACTCCTTGTTCCTTTCGCTCACATCCTTCCCCTCCCAATTACCCGTCATAAAACCTGGAAAAGTATCTTGATCAGGAAATATCAAAAGGAGTTGCCTGACCATGCTGACAGGACGTTTCCTCTACTCTGAGGCCACACTCAGGAGGGCGTATTTAGACATTTGCACATCAATGAAAAGGAGCTGAGGTATTTATTGCAAAGATGCACAAATTTTTCGCCAAGACATTTAAATTGAGTGCTTATGATTATTACACTGGAATAACAGTGGCGTAGCTATGGGGATGGGGCATTAGGGGGCCATGTGCCCCCATTAGATTTTGATATCGAAAAAAAAAATAATAAGGGAAAACAGAGAAAGAATGAAAGAATGAAAGAATGAGAGAAATGTGAGAAGAAGATGATGTAACCCCCCCCCCCCCAACTCCGTGCCCTCCAAGAATTGATCCACGTTACGCATCCATAGCACAGAGGGTAGTAGAATGGTATGAGCAATACCAGGGGAGCGTTTCATGAAGCGTTTTGTCAGTGATTTTTACCGACAACTGTTATAAGCTACTGAAATCCTTGCATCTGATTGGCTGAGAGCAAATTTGCCAGTAAAAATCACTGACAAAACGCTTGATGAAACGCTCCCCAGGTGCCCCTGCAGAATGTCTTCAGGGCTACGGCACGCCCTTCTGGGGCCCGTTGCACAAAACTTGCGTTTAATCGCAACTCAGAAAAATCAAACGCACTTTATTTTTAGCCAATCAGAAGTGCGCATTAAGGACTTGTGTTTGATTTTTCGGAGTTGCGATTGAACGCAAGTTTTGTGCAACGGGCCCCTGGTCAGGTAGAGAAAGAGACGGCGGGGGGGGGGGGGGGAGATGATACGGTGAGCATGGTAAGAGATGAGACTCGCTGAACATAAATCTCTTCGACATAATTCAATCATGTTCCCCCTTCTATTTAATAAGCTCCCGCGAGTTAAACCCCCTATGCTTCCTCACAAATCCCTCTGTGACATTTAAGCATGCCTGATGATGAAAGATATAACGAGATTGCCTTGTACTGTAGACTATAAGACAACCGTTGAGGAAGACTCTCGGAAGAACTTTTTCTTCGATAGTCTTTCTTCGTTTTAGACTTTGTTCATCTCTTACGTCATTTGTCATTCATCTTTTATTCATTTCCGTGCATGAGTCCATGCCGTTTTCTTTTCATTGCATTCCTTTAAAAAAAAAAGACAGCAGTTTGCGCTATCTCCTAAGTCATGACTTAAAGACCCATAAACAGCGCTTATTGAATAGGATTTCAACTCTGTATTTGGTTTGTACATTTCTTTACCAGGCTAACAAAACGTTGTAACCCGTGTAAAGTGAAACAGTTAATTATTTTATAACATGTCATGAGGTATAAATTTATTGTCTGTGTGTCGGTGAACAAGGTCACTTTTGTATGTGAAACGTTGCTTTGACTAACAAAATGTAAAAGTTTGCAGGATTGAAACATGACGTTATTCTGTTCCAAATTTTAAAAAGCTTTGTTGTTTCGAGATTTTCCACATATGAGATGTATTCGTCTTCCATGTCTACTGCCACTGACATATCAAAAACTCATATGTTTGTACACACACTGTCTGTTAAGAAAGGGTGATTCTGACATACATGACAGTTACATGTTTTCCTCTTGAGAGCAGATCTAGTATCTCCACCCTTACATGCCGTCAAAAAATGGCTAACTCCATTCATACTTCTGGCTTGAGAAAATGTACATACCATCAACCTGATCAAACGACAGTGAGTCAATTCGGTCATTTTTCAAGCATTCCCATTCGCATATACACATGTCACATTCGACGTGATTGGTCGTCTGTTGTTTTTTGAAACGCAGGTGGTTTCATTTTATGTAAATTTTGATTTGGCGGGAAAGATTTTACTTCGCATAGTCCAAAATACGCATGTGATGCATTTTGACAACTGTGCATTCTTATAGATGATCAAGATACGTAAAAGAAGGCTTTCAAAACGGTTTTGAGAAGGAAAGATTCCCTCACTTTCACTGCAAATCTGTCTTGTCTGATCCGAAATGCAAGCGTTTTGTTTAAAAGATGTCGGTGAGAAAACACAATTAGAGGAGATCTCATGACTGCGAGTGCCTGTTTGTTCAGTCGCGCACCGCGGCGGATTCGCTGGAAGCCCCGGCGGCGGCGGAGATCTCCCTTCCGAATATCGGTGTTTTTTCTCTTCTCCGTGATATGTGTTTCTCAATTTCCGATTGGTACCTCCCAACACTCATGTTCTTCGAGGCCCTGAAAGGCTGAGGATGTTTAGGGGTAGCATTGTCGAAAAGTGACCAGGATGATTGGGCTTGGGGTTGCTGGCAGAGAAAATGATTTCAATTAGATTCCTCATTATTCTTTCCAGTCCAATAAATGATCGTGGATTTTCTTCTTCTTTTTGATGTCTGTACAGTCTGTTATAAATATTCACTTTTTACCGTTCTTAAAGCTACTTAAAGCTTCGTAATGATGTGTAAGTATACAAGTTAATGATTGCCTTGATGTGTTTTATGGTATTTTACTGTGTGTTTGCACACTTTATAAAGTTAAAGTTAAAAATTAAAATTGACCTTGAACATCGGTGTGAATCTTTCAAAAACAACTGATTAAGGAGGCACGATGGCTGAGCGGTGGAGAAGTGTTTTCGTAATCGGTGGTCCTGGATTCGAAATCACTTTTGGCAATGCATTAACCCTCATTACCAAGTCCCTCGGATAGGACTAAAAGCTGCAGGTCCCCCTCGTTCCAAACATCCAAGAATATACTGGCTTTCTTATCAGTCAAGTGAAATCAATCATCATAATCATCATCATACAAAAAATCACCAAGACGATTGATGAGCTTATATTTCAATATGTTTATATTAGTTGTATGCCTTTGACGTTATAATACTGCATACCCCTTTTTTTCTTGACAGCAGTGTAACAAAAGGCCACTTTGAAGTATGATATGAGCTGAATCATGATTTTATCCCCTGATAACTGAATTTTCAATGTGGACAATTTGAGGTAGAGTGTATGAATTGAAACTGTCTCTGATCGCATTAACTCCATTCACTCGTAGGTAAAGCGATTAGACTTGTGGTCTGTGGGCATTACCCCCATAACCACACTGAATACAATACATCTATATTATGCATAAAAAAGGAGAAAATACTCAGGGACCATCCTACGCGATCTGGACTTTCTGTATTTGGAATGTCTTATTTTCATATCCTTTCCCCCTACTTTATTTCACATTTCTCTTTCTGTATTCTTGTATTTTCTATGTCCTTTTCTGTCCTCCCCTCTCCGTCTCTGCCTACCCTCTATCTGTATCTTTCTATGTATTTTACTCCATTTAAATGTCTCATCTCTTCATATCTTTCCTATTTTACACGTATCTCTCTTTCTCGCTCTTCAACTCCCTCCTGTTTTAGCTTCTTATCTCTGTCCCCCCCCCCTCTCTCTCTCTCTCTCCAGCTATCCCCTTCTCTTTCTCATTTACCTTATCTCTACATTAATGTCCACACTATCCATTCATGACTCACAACTGTGTCTGTTTACTTCATCTATTATACCATGTTCGCTCATAATGTATCCACATTCATCCGCTAGATCTACTGTTCTACTTTGCCATTCAAAGTATAACATACCATGAAACCCCCCCCCCCCCCCCCCTATGAAGCTACCAACTCCTGTCTTCAGGTCTTTAAGTAAATATTTCGGCTCATCAGCTGGTCCTCGGGCAACTCTTTTAGTACAGTTCCGCCTAATCAGGACATTTCGAATTGAAGACAGGGATCATCACCTTATATTTTAATCCTAAAAACAAAACGATTAATAAACACCCAATCCGAAAGTTTAATATGTCCCCTTTTCCCCTCGAAGCTGTATTTACAAATCGGCCGGGATCGTGATTATAGTGAGATGAAAGACTATAGAGGAAAGTGATCTGTGGACCCTGGGTTAATACCTCCTAATTAGGAGCTGATGTTTCAGGTTCTTGATCTCACCTGCGAGGCGCTTCTTTTCCAGATGATAGGTCCACGAAACTCCCCTTATCTTAGATTACGACTCTAACTCGATACAAAAGGTTAATTAGTCCAACCTGTACATATTAGAACCAGGCTAATGTAACGCTGTTCTACTAAAATCCGTAACCACTGAGAGATCAGTTGTACAATTGGGAATGCTTTTCCTGCATGGTAACTTTTCTCGATCTCCAACTCGGATCTTGTCCGTTGCTCCAAATGTAGCTTAGCAATGTCCTCCGGCGAAGTGCTGTTGCCTATAGTCGAAGGCATAACTGCATAATAATCCTGCAGAATGAGCGATATGAAACTTGTATTCATGTAGTACTCGGTGATACTCATTGACTTTTGCAGACATTTGCTTTTGGCTTTATTTCGTCAAAGGTGTAAAGTTAGGGTTAGGGTTGCAGTGGGGTTTTAGGTTAGGTTTAGGGTTATGTATAGTGTTTGGTCCAGACCAGAGCAAATGGCGCCGGCGCATGTGTCTTACAGCACCACATGATCAACAGACATACGTGACGTCATCTTCAGTAGATGTCAACATATCGCAATGCCACGGTTGGCTCTGACCTTTTTCACGGCTTTAGCCACCCATTTCTGAAAACTTGTTCTCATACCTTGCAAAACGTCAATCTCTTCTTGTCTCGAACAATGCTCTAATTAGTTTATACAATGCTGTGTAAACGTGACCGGCTGGAAGCATTAGACGTCGTTGTAAGGTGTAGTGAAAGAGGAAATAGATCGTGGCAAATTAAAGAAACTTTTTAGGTCAGCACGATTCTGAGTGTTTTGTTCTCTGTTGGGAGTTGCCGATCTGAATAGCTTTGAAGTTCAAGTCAGATTCGGGCATAGGAATAAGGGTCATAGTGGAACACTGGTATTCGTTTTTCTTTCAATGAACGCATGTCTTGTCTTATTTTTACTGCACCACTTTTATTTTTATTTGTTTACTTACCTATGACATTTTGACATAAACAGCTGCGTAAATTGTCCAAACGAAAGAAACAAAACGAAAAAAAATTACACTAAAGTTATAAAGGATGAATAGAAAATTGTTTAGATCTCATGTCAATGTCGGTAGACTGATTACGAAATGCTTGACAGAATGGAACATGGTCTGTGGGGAAATCGAAAAGTTATCAGGCGTGACAGAGTTGATTACAAAACATAATTCACCAATAATTTACTGGATGTAATAGACAGCATTAAAGTTCAAGGCTATTCCTCGCAAGTGATTAGTGATAATGTGTTAACACAATCACGGTTACAAAGTCATATTAATAATGACATTCGAAACTGGCATAAGTGGCGAAAGTGGCATAATGCGTTGTCATGGTAGTGATGTGGACCATTATCGTACCTTTCATTTTCCTCCACGTGGACAAATAAAATGTTAAAATCTCCCTTATGTATTTCAACATCAGCTGATGCAGGTTATCATGATTATTATAAACGATTCTAGTTCCTTTGTTCTAGGTATTCGCTTATTCAAATTTCCTTCAGTTTTCAAGAATATAAAAATGGAGTCTGTCTTGCAGACTAGAAATTTATTACGAGTCGAATGGACATTTCATAAACATTTACTTTTGATATCATTTTCAAGAAAATTTTTCACCCAAAAATATGACTTGAGGTATAGGCTTGACAAATATAACCACGAATCTATCAAAAGGTATCAGTTTAGTAAAGTTTGTGTTTGCAGGCTAGCGATTTATCATGGGATAAGTTCATGTTTTCTCAATCTTTACAATATTTGCTAAGAATATCTTTTCCCTAAGAGGTATATATCTTTTTGAGAAAAATATGAGATGAAGTTGTTCTGCATGAACTATCCTTGTCGATCTCTTAATATCGTCCAAGTATTTGGAGAAATTTGGATGGATCGGCACGCGTTTGCGTGAGATTTGAGCAAACATGGCCGAGCACTTGATAAAGCATGGGCAGATAATTGCGGAACCGCCTCAATGGCAATCTCAATACTACTTTAGCTTGGTGATCAGGCTGTGTTTGACCACCAGTCTGAATATTCAGTATTTCCTTCTTTTTTATTTTCATTTCATTTTTGTTAAGAATTGTGAAGACTTTCGAAGTTGAACTCCAATCAAAGTACTTACATTTAGTGTAAAGAAGGCTGAATTGCGTTTAAGAGAATAATCTTTTTGGGCATATGCCATGGTTGTCAGACACAAGGGATGAAAAAGATAGATATATATATAGATAAATAGATATATAAAAAGAAAGAAAGAGAGATGAAAAGAGAGCAGGGAAAGAAGGGGGGATGGCATGAAGGAAAGACAATTTAACTGGAAGAGAAATAATTATATGAGAGAACCCATTTTTATACAGCAGTGACGAAATATATCAGAGATACTTTGATTGGGAATACCTAAACCAATCCGTTTGAAAACAAGAATGTACATACATGATCATCGCAAAATAATGTTTTCTCTTTTCCACCACCATTTTTCTTATTATCTTCATCTCACGTTCATAATACAGTCTCCTTCGCTAGACTACGCCTTCAGCTATCATAGATTGTCTCTATTTACTAGCGGCACCCAGAAACGTCTCCCGGCCATGTTAGGAAACAAAAATCGAGGAAAAACGCGCTATTTGCTCATCACACTAAAATGTGTGTTCAATGGCACTAGCTTCTCTTCAAAAGGGCTTCCCTCGGCTAAGCCAAGAGAATTTACTGTCTTTTCTCACTCTTTGGAGCTTGCTTGTCAGCTCCGATGTTCTCCTTTGGATGCTAGTTTTTGTTGGCATACCGGCAGCCAAGCGCGAAATAGCCTCGCCATGAGGTCAGATTGCCCTCACGCGTAACCATTTTTTTTTCTTCATATCATTCCTCGTGCGCCTACGGTATGTTTATCCTGAGGAATAGCCAGAAAAAAAAGAAGAAATATCTTCATTTTCATTTTAATCGCTTAGATTCATTTAGGTAATAAGCATCAGCTAGGCAGACAGAGTGACAAGAAGGTGATTAGGATTTGTAAACAACGATTTGGATTTTAGGGAATTTACGGAATTTCTCCCCCCCCCCCCTTTAAGTTTTTGGAGGAGAGAGGTGATTATAGTCGTATCCGGACACCTACCCCCTGGACAACCACCCCCCGGATTACCACCCCTAGGATAACCACCCTCTAGGACAACTACCCCCTAGGACAACTACCCTCTAGGACAACTACCCCCCGGAAAACTACCCCCCAGACAACTACCCCCTAGGACAAACACCCTCTAGGACAACTACCCCCCGGACAACTACCCCCCAGACAACTACCCCCTAGGACAACCACCCTCTAGGACAACTACCCCCGTATAACTACCCCCCGGACACGTGTCCTAGGGGTAGTTGTCTGGGGGTAGTTGTCCGGGGGTAGTTGTCCTAGAGGGTGGTTGTCCTAGGGGGTAGTTGTCTGGGGTGTAGTTGTCCGGGGGGTAGTTGTCCTAGAGGGTGGTTGCCCTAGGGGTAGTTAGTCGGGGGGTAATCATCCTAGAGGGTAATTGTCCCGGGGGGTAGTCGTCCTAGAGGGTGGTTGCCCTAGGGGGTAGTTGTCCTAGGGGGTAGTTGTCCTAGAGGGTGGTTATCCTAGGGGTGGTTATCCCGGGGGGTGGTTGTCCAGGGGGTAGGTGTCCTAGAACCGATTATAGTACTTAGAGTAATGGTTGATAATGATATTCCCGTTAAATTGCAGTAAAACATGCACGTACACGTTGATGACGATTATTACCACAATCGTTACATTTTTTTTCTTTCTAAAAAGTGTTTTATAAAGTGATTTTTTTCTTTCTCATCATCTGACATCTGACACCGGACATCTAATGTAATTCATTCAAAATAAGTTTAAAGCATATACACGGTAAATAGCTTTAATTCAATCTTAGTACGAGGGGAATACATTGTACTTAAGTACATTGTATATGAACAGTATCGGTACGAAAGGTTTAACTTTGTACTTTAACCGCTCTTTCAGTAACTTGCCCTTATAAAAACTTTCATACGGCTAATAACATAATGTAACACAATTCCATTCTCAGTGCTGTCTTAAGATAAGGACAGAACGGAACAGTGAGAACGCACCCATATCCTTCGGTTTTGTCGACGCGTAGGACACGTTAACGACTTGTGTAAACGGTTTTGAAATGCGATGCCTTGAAATGGACGCGTTGTTATGGCAAACTATACCCTCTCTGTCAATAGAACCCGATACGATGTACGATTCAGCCATTCTAGAGCTTTGAGCTTGACCCCAGTAGCGGAATGCCTGGCTCACACCTGGCGTCATTTCAATTGCGTCAGTACCTGCAATAATCAAGCCTGTGAATGGAAATTAACTCATACGCCAGTTATTAAGAGTATTGTTTACACTCCTCATTTTGCAATTAATTTTTAAACGATATCGCTATTTCATGATGCGCAAAAGACCGAATACATGTCTCTGACGCGGTCCTGACTTCAGCAAGAGACGCCGGTCGGGTGAGCCGGTCATTTAGCTGACTGTGTCAGTGACTGCTGCGGCCTTTGACGCGCATTGTGAGTTTGAAACCATACACAAAGTGAATGCATCGTGAAAAGTGCACACAATGCGTTGAATTATTGGCGTTTGGGCTAATTGCCTAATAAGGGGCTTGGTTATAGGGCCTGTGAAAACGCCATAGAAATGACGCCTCGCGTGCGGTCGGTATTGAGGCAGTATATAGCGCAATCGAAGAAGAATCTTCCTGTCCATTTCATCCTGCTATATTTGATCCTTGTTTGTTGATGCTTTAATCACGATGCTCTAGTTTCCATTGGACTTCCCGTATCGTACCGTCAATGACTAGGTGATTGAGATAATTTATAATGTTGCTTGTCCAATGAGAACGCCAATGCGGATTTATAGGTAAGTTGTATCAAAACATGATTATGGAGCTTCAAGTCTTTATAAGCTTTCAAGGTAGGGCCGTGAAAAGACTACAGATGTTCCGCGATTCATAGTCCAGTATTTACAAAGGCCATGTTCGACTGTCATACTTTATTAATTGCCTATTTTTGGTTTGAGCCCTCGTATTTCCCTTATATTTTTGGCAAGAATATTTTGAACAATATAATGAT